>OFHS01000458.1:0-42622 GCA_900245855.1 Calvadosia cruxmelitensis
GCCTTGTTCTTATAAATTTGCTATTGTATTACTATTGTATTACTATTGTATCCTGTTGTTGACATGTCCGAAATAAATATCTATCTAAAATATCTATCTAAAATGATGCAAATTTCCCATTTTTCTGCAATATCTCAATAACTTGTCGTTGTGCAAATGCAGCAATATGTGTGTAGGTCTATTGACTTGATGCAGTGGAATTGATTTATAGAAATTTCAAAGGAAAAACTCAATGACGTAAGATTCTGTAGACCCAATATTGATGCGCAAGACAATTCAATCAAAACACAAGATATTATCTAGGACTACTCTGTTGAAACATCAACAACTGGGGATAAAAGTGAAATTGACTAGTTACTTTAATGAGGCAAGTAGCCAGACCTCTGAACTTCCTGGCATTCTATGCAAGCAAAAACGTTTTTCGCCAAACCTTGTCAACATGGCCGCTGTAGCGACATGGCAGTTGCGCATCACGGAAAAGCAGTATTTGTATATAGCATGGTAGATGTTCCTCTTTGCTGAATTTTGTATGGACTGCAGTTCATCAAATGATGCAGCCGTTGCTATTAGTTTGTTGATGTAGTAGTTTGTATTAGTGCTCTGTCCTTCATTCCTGTAGTGCTGTGATGGATCTTGTCCGCCTTGCGAGCAAATCTGCAATCGCTTCTTAAGCTGCAAGAACCACAAATGTCCAGCTACGTGTCACCAAGGTGCGGTTCTTTCACATGCAATATCCTGCATCTATTCTTTGACATGTGATCAGTGGCCCTAAGCTGTACAGAGCTAAGGATGATGCTGTGTTGTGTTGTAGGTATGTGCTATCCATGTCCGTTGATGAAAGACGTATCTTGCGCTTGTGGAAAGACGACATTTTCTGTGCCTTGCGGTCGCGAGAAGACCACAAAGCCACCCAAATGCAAGCTACGTTGCCAGTGAGTGCACATTTAACAGTGTTCAGCAAGTATAGTAGAATTGTACTTGATTGAAAGCCAAACCTATTTCTATGTGTTGACTCAAGGAATTAGACACGTTTTCCAATGTCCGTTGAAGACAACTTTACCTGTTTATAGATAAGCCAGGCTGCAGCTCTGAGCTGCATGTCATCCACGGCATTAAAGGCTAGGTGCTGACCCTGCTGAACATCTGTGGCCACACCTTTTCTATCAAGTCCTGTACTTTGTTCTTACAGTCACAACAAAGAGTACACTACTTACTCAAAAAGGAAACAGGAATTTTCTAGAAATAGATTCAGAAAAGATCTGATAAAGTTATTTGCAAAATATTTACTTCTTTATTATGATGTTACTTTTTACTGATGTTGAATAACTAAGTTAGCTTACTTCATTTGGGCCTACCGGCTAACAGTGCATTTTAGTTCGTAACCCGGCCAGTGGTTGTTGTTGTTGTTGTTGTTGTCATATTTTGTTTAAGAAGTATAAAATGTTTCTTGGATCTAAACACAATGGGTTTGTAGTGAAACATGGAAATGTGCAATAAAGCATGAGCTGTGAGCAAGTACTTTTAGCTTCTTGATGTCTTACAAAATCAAAAGTGTTTAGTTCTGTGTGTGTTGCACCAAAGAGCCACCATGCAAGGAGAATTGATTTCTGCAAATGTTGACCTGATCATGGAAGCAATCTGTTATACTGAGGGAAATATTTGAAATCTAATTTCTGAAGTCAAAGAAGGCTACATGTCGATGAAGCAACTTGTACTAGAACATGCAATATTTATGCTATCAAATATTTCAAAGTGTTTTTACAAAAGTCAAAATGCCGGCATTTTCAACTCAAGAAGTAGAAATAGTTTGCAATCGTGCGGGGATAACAATTGACACAGCCTGCAACAATGCTCTTTGCTTATTTTTGTAATATTCCTCCTCAGGAAACCGCCTTCGTGTCATCATGAATCTAGAGAGGTAAGGAATTAAGAGACCCCTGAACTCCCTGTGTCTTCCGGGGATGGATGATCTTGTGAGTTATGGTTTTGAGGTATGTGATTGCATTGTTGTTAAATTTCAGGCGCATAGATGTCATTTTGGGAACTGTCCAAACTGCACTCAGATGTGCGGCCGGCCCTTGGATGGTTGTCTGCATCAATGTCCTGAAAAATGCCATCAGCACATTCCTGATAAAGAAGCCATGAAGGTATAGATTGCTTTGTTCCAAGTTGGCAACAGTTAAACTTGTCTCAGTCATTGCTTGTGTTAAGACGCCTTTTCTGTGCATGTCCTCAAGTGCTCACTTAACATTTGACATTTAACAGTTGTCTGTCTGGTTAAAGAATAACAGTAGCTTACCAATTGTTATAAAGCTGCTTGCGTTTTCTTTAACTCCAGAGGTTGCTAGTGTTTGATAATGACCTATCCCGTTCATGGCTTGATGAAGGCATGATTGTGTTCCTTGATTTCAATGTCAGTGCAATGAATGATGATGTTGGATATCCTGTTGTGTTGTCATGTCGGTCAGTAACCCATGACAACTCATGAGGGACCAACTCTGCTGGTTGTCGCCTTGTCTCGGACAGATTACCAGTTTTATCTTAAGCAGTAGATTGTTCACCATGGTTTTGAGGGTTAAAAATGAAGCCACCACCTTACTATGACGTAGAAAGTGGGCTACTAATTGACAGATGGACAAACATAACTATCCACTGTGTGTTGTTGTAATCATAACCCAATCGCAACGGGTCCATAGGCAGTAAAGACAACATGATAATCACAGAAGACAATTACTGGAGGGTAATTAGTCTAATACATATCACAGTTCTCCGCTTGCTATGCAACTTCAGCCAGCTTCGAATGCTGCGCATTGTTTCTCAGCTGAGCTATGGCTCCCAAGAGACTGAAATCGATCCTTTCTAACCATTCGAGCGCAACGGTTTGCAAAGGCAAGCACAGAAAACTCAAGGTGCCCATACCACAGCAATAATTTCATCAAACTTCATCAAACTTGCAGAAAACATAGCTCGGCTTCAAGGTGACATTTTCAAAAACGGCTTTGTTAGATTCTGCAACAATTTGCATTGTTCAACTTTGACCTGGTCTAAGCGTTGGTGGTTTGTGGTGTGTTCCGTAAACCGTGCACAACCAGGGCCGTGTTGTTTCCCAAAGGTCATAAAATTCGTACTTGAACATGCGTGGCAGGTGCCTGATTTTGAACAGACATACATACATACAAACAGACAGACGTTTGTGAAATATAGATATAGATAATATCTGTTGCCTTTTTGCATTGACTGCTTTAAATGTGTAATTTATATGTCTTTATGAAATCTGCAGCCAGTGTACAGTCTTCCTTGGGAGAAGAAGCCAGATAAAATCCCATTCGTGGCAAGGAAATGTGCACCGTGCCAAGTTCCATTGTCTAGGTAAGTAGGCCTATTGTGCTCAATCATGATCAAATAAAGTGGATTCTTATTAGTGAGCTGGGAATATAGTTCTGTTTGAGACATGAACCCATTTCAACTATTTTAAGAATTAGTCAAAGATTTGAGATAGTCCCTGCATAACATGATTAATTAGTCAGTTTTTATGATTTAATTATGCTTCAATCAGCGAGTAATAATTATCATGTTGATATTCACATACTCGATCTTGGGGATCAGCAATGCTTATAATCAAACCGTAGGCAAAACACATTCTGTTAATTCCAGCGTATAGCAAAGGTTAATCATTCCCTCTACAAGCATACTGCTTCACATGGCAATCATTGGACAAGCTGATATCTGAACACGCTCAAATATGGAATTAAGACTATGACGTGATACTACATCATTGCCTTGTGATTATTCGGTATTATGATACTAACTGTGGTCGTGGTGCTGAAATCAGATGAATACGTTAATAAACTTTCTGGTGGTACATTTGATTTGATATCAGTTGATTGACTGCCTCTTTCCCTTTCAGATGGTGTCATGGCAGGCATGAGGTAGTGTCACCATCTCTGATTCCTGTCTTGTTGGTTTTCATTTCTACTTCATTTGTGCCTAATTTTGGCTAATTAATCGTGAACTATTTTAGGAAGAAACAAGACCATGCTCAACTGACAGGCCGTTTTCTTGTAAGCGATCATGCGGACGTCAACTATTGTGCGGCAATCACGCCTGCCCACTTGAGTGTCACACTGTCACAAATGCAGGCGATGACAGCAAGGTAATTAATCTCTTCCTAATGATCCTGTGACTATCAAATGCCATTGAATGGACTGACGTCTCTCATATAGCACAGAGATCCCTATTGGATTTTAAATAACTTTTTCATGCCCGGTTACGTCTACAGTAGAATCAAACCTGTGTTAGCAGTCCCCCTCTATAGTGCAGCCACCTGTCTATAAAGGCCACTCTTCATAACCCCAAAGTGACACCTTCTATAGAAATCAACCTGCACAGAAAAGTCATCTGTCTATAAAGGTCATTTTCCTCAGGCCCCAGAGGTGACCATTATGGACAGGTTTCACTGTACCTTGATTTGCTACTTTTCAAGTGCTGACGATGTTACTTATTCCATGTAGTAATTTCCTATTCCTGTGAATTAGGAACAGAGTGTCTCTAGGCAATCCCAATGATGTCGCAAGAATTCCACGAGAGCCATCAAATCATTCTTGCAAAATCTTTCTACGATGAGGCTTGAACATACTTTTCCAATCCAAGATTACGTTCTGTTTTGGGTCTTTTTTGAAACTTTCGTTAAAAATTGATAAACTGAACTTCTCAGGTTCTCAGAATGTTCTAATTCATTCATCAGCCAACAACATTGGAAAAGTGATTAAGAACGTGTTGGATTATTGACATTAAACAATGCCCTCTTGATAAGCCTACTAGTTTATTGCGCTGCTTTAACGAATTTTAAATGGTAGGCTAAATAGGATAATTTTTGGTTTAATTGTATTTGTACTCTGTTGTAACGTTCACATCATATCCATAATCTCAATGGCATTCTCAGATGAATCTGACTTGTGCTTGTGTGCAAGTTGGATAAACCCAACCCATATAGTTATGTATGTCGTGTTTTGTTTAAGTTTTGTTGAAAATGTTTTGATCTCAGTAGCTTTGACTTATGCATGCTTAGCTGTAATACTTTACTTCTTGATTTTAGGCAGGTGACGAATGTCGAACGTGTGAGGAACCTTGTTCAAAGCCAAGGCCAAATGGATGTGTTCACAAGTGCCACCTCAGCTGCCACCCAGGTGGGTATCAAACGAAATCACAGCAGTGTCCCGCTTGGGTTTTGTTTCTGCTATGATCCTTCCTGGCGACTTCCTCTTGACGACCCTTGGGCCTTCCTAATACAAATACATCTCGGCATTTTGGTCAATCAGCTTTTGTTTGTATTAACCTTTCCTTGGATGGTTTTATTTCATGTTGTCTTCAGATGTATGTCCACCCTGCATGAAAAAGCTGAAGATGCCCTGCTTGTGCAAGACAAGTTTTGCGTTTGTGCGATGCTGGTGAGACTGCATTTTTAATGTTGATCCACTGTCTTATTAGATTACTCTGTCGGCATACGTTGCCTTAGATGCCTAGTTCATTGCACCATCTTCATCATTTCGTAAGCTAGAATTTTTGACCTTTATGATATCCTATTAAATCAAATCACTTTGTCATATCGTCCTCATTGCTACTGGTATTATTTATTCATGCTAGCTCACATTTAGCTCATCCAAATGCTGTTTTATGTCCCAAGGATGACAATTTCTACTGGTCCAAATTGAGATTGTGTAATGACTTATATTCAGATATCATTGTCAGGCTCTCGACTAAATGTACTTTTTTGTTTAGCTAGAGTGACCCGATAGGCCAAGGGCTTGTCCCATTGGGGGCCTCAACACACAGCTGTGCTTGTCACATTGATTGCCGCAATTCCTAAATGCTGAATCTTGTATGTTTGGTTGAATTGAATGTGATATTATTGCTACCTTACATTCTGATGGTTCTACGTAGTGATTTCTATGGTGCCAAAGTGGAAAATCGATTGGAAATGCTTGCTTGCAAAGGTATTTGTCCTAAGCTGCTTAGTTGTGGCCATCAGTGTGCAAAGACATGCCACGCTGGAGATTGTTCAAAATCAGCCGAGTGTGAATGGAAAGTCAAGCAAAGCTGTCCCTGTAAAAGAAAGAAGAAGGTTCGCTGCTGCTTTCAATGTCCGAGTGTCTTGTTGTTTTCACCGGGTTTGTTTCTCCATAATAAGAAGCACTATGTTCTGTCAACTCTGTCTCATTTCTTAGGACTTCCAATGTAAAGTTGTGCAAACGTCGTCTGAGAGACTTGTCACATGTGATGAAAAATGCAAAGAAATAATTGCTAAGAAAACAGAAGAGGAACAGCAGAGAAAAGAATTGGAAGCAGAAGCAAGTCGCAAGAAGGATCAGGTCACACAGGCTGTCACTTTCATGAGTTGTCTGCACTCTGGTTGCTTTCGTGGCTTGATCGTGTTTTATCCCTGTGATATGCTTGCTTCTTGTAGGAGGAACTGGAAAAATTTGAAAGAAAGAAGCAAGGAACGAAAAAGAGAAAGCCAAGGAGAGTGCATGATCCTAGCGCGATTGAACCCTGGTACCGCAAACGCATATTCATTGCACTAATCAGTTCTCTTATTGTAATTTTAGGTATTGTAATATTCTATTTGTTGACAATGAGATAAAAGAGGCATCTGGCAATTGCATATAAGAATTAAATGATATTAATGAGCTTATGCTTGTTAGTACGCCCCTTGAGGCTGGCAACTGGCTATCGTCACTGACTTATGCACGGTGTGGCTTTACTGAGGCGTTGTGTGTTATTGGCTTATTGGTACAAGTGATGATGTCCTTGTAATTGACCGTCCGCGCTGTTTCAGCCCTGCTGAGAAGGACATCCCCCTTTCCCGTTCAGTTGATGTGCTTTCACATTGAAGTGACACGCTCTTCAGGAACTGCAAGCGAAGCAACAGAGAAACATCACGGTTTGATTCATTGTTCTAAGTCCTTCTACAGTAGACACGCCTATATTGATTGCAATTCACCATTGCACAGCATGCTATAGTTGCAACCTACCTCTGGGTTTCTCTTTCCTTTGTGATCAACAAAGTCTTTGAATGCTTTAGCCCCATGTATGGTTGCCAGTACTTTGTCCTTGTAGAGATAAGAAGTACATGGCCATTAGCACATCACGAGCTCAGCTGATAGCTTGTCATTGTTACTTTCATGACACTTCGTCAGTGAGTCCGCTCATTGAGTAATTCCTACCAGTTCTTTGCTTTTCTGTTTTGAAATTGAATCCTGCTTGTTGCGAGCCTCTTTGGGGTCCTGCAACGGTGTGTCAGCAGGTCGTGCTTTCCACGTGTTGGGGTTGAGGTACCATGCACCATACTTGACTTTAACCCAACTCGGTTGGTAACTTTGTCGATCCTACAGAATCATCTCACACGTGTGATATCTGATTGTGGGAGTTCACAAGTGTTCACAATATGGAAAGATTTTTCTCATGCTCTTACTTCTTCTGATGCTGATCGGTCGAACTCAGCCTCTGTTGCAAGAAGAGGGTCCTCTGACCTCAGCTCTGGTGGGACGTTTGTCAGCTCAACCACTCTGATTGGAATGGACAATGCTGGCTGAAAAGAGAGCAATGCTAACAATGATGCACGTGCCAGGCAGAAATAATTCCCGCTGTTCATCTGACTTTCAATGTGTCTATTTGTATAATCAGCACTGTCATTAGTAAGACAGTTTTTGCAGTAATGAGATGTTTTCCATTGGCTGATTCTATGTGCCGTTTCTTCTCACCTTTGTTTCATAGCCACTGGCAAAAAGACTGTTGACGGTAGCTTCTTCAATGTTATTCTCATCACCGCCCTATAAAAATAACCGACATTGAATCATCATTGACTGAGCAGGGAATTGCAAGTCGAGATGTCGTTGAGCTTGAAAGAGAATGGTTACCAAGTCTTTGATCCACTTGCAAAACTCCCCAGTCACTTCTTTCATCTCTCTTTCCTAGAAGACAATGAATCTAGAAATCAGTTTATGACTGACCATGTCACTGGACTGGCATTATGAGATCGGTCTGCACTGTTATAATTTGATGCCGTTGTACCTGTGCTGCTGATGCCTCCTTTATCTTTGCCAGTTTTGTGGTATCCTTTGCAGCTGACAGAGGGTTGCCGGGCACCAGCCGGAATGGCGTTGAGTTAAAATCAAATGCTGGTTCACAAGAGCTGCTGTTGACAAAGAATTTAACTCCAAATTAACAAGGTCATAAAGTGAATGTGCGCCGTTAGATGAAGGCTTGTGATGCCATAACCTCTATTGTACCTAGCTCGGTTCCATTGCTTTGGAGTCTGTGAACCAAGAGAAACAGAAAATCACATTGATAATAGCATTTTTGCTGGATTTCATTTGTTACATGCTGGTGCACGTGAACACACATTTGCGGTTGACTTTCCAACACACCTTGCAGTCTCTTTGCAGTGTGTGATCGTCTTGCTCCTCACTGCTGACCTATGTCAATGTAGTAGAATTGTTTTCAATACGAATGGGTTGATATGCCAGTCACTTAGACCAGGTAGTGATTAGCACATGGCAGCCACAGCAGAGTGGAGATACTTGCTTGAAATTGGCTCGATCCCCACCTCTCCGTCTTCACTGCTGCTATCCCTCAGGTTCATTGCTGGGTCAAGGATTTCAATAATATTCTCAAACAGCTGCAATGAAGACAAGTTTTCCATGGAAGAAATAGCGTTAATGCATTCAAAAATATTGATGTTGCCCATAATTGAGGCACACCAACGGATTACATGCAAAGGACTGAGGCAATTATCTCCACAACTTACGTCGGGCGGAACGGAATCTTCCAGATGCGGAAAGAGGGCAAGGGGATGCTCCAGAAAGCTCTCCTCAATCACTTCCACCTTGTCCCTTCGTCGTTGCCACTGTGGTAGTGTCCTATGTAGCAAACGTTCCGCTTATTAAATATAACACTGACACAAGACCTAACTGATCGCGACAGTATGCACTGCGACAGGGGCTTGTAGAATAATATTTTCACCTTTGGTAGACTTGTTCATTTCTAGTAAGTCGGCTTGGGACTGCTGCATTCGGACTTTTGTTGGCAGCTTCGGATCGCACTCCAACTTGAGGCGGACTCAGATACTTTGCGTCTTGCTTCTTTAGAAATGAAGAGAAAGAGTATTGCCACGATGCAGACAGATATGGCAACGCCATAAGGAGTTGCAAATTGAAGAACACTCGCACAGACGATCTGTCGGATTCAATGTGACAACTTAGCCCTTTCGCAGGTTGACCGAGTAGTACCTTGCACAGGAAAGGTCCTGCGACACAAGCTGGTGTGCCATCCCGAAAGTCATCAATCCCACTCTTTAGAAAAGTCCACGAAGATGTCTGCAACAGACACGGCTTTTGAATTCCTTTGCGGTGCGCTGATTTACGATATTTTGTCTGAAGACGCTCCTTGAACCTAAAGACCAAACGTAGTAGACATAGGTTTGATTCCCTTGCGAATATTTTCTTTTATTCCATCTTGTCCGAGTTACTTACCAAGGCTGTTGCTTGATTCGTTTGTGCTCTTCTGCTGCTTGAGTCAGCAGCTCATATTTATCCTGCGCCATCTTGAACCATCTTGAACTAGCAAATGAACATTGTTTGCTGGTTGCCACTGGAGACGAAAGACTCCGTTGGCGAATTCATGTTGCACACACGAACTCGTAGAGTCGCTGCTTCCCAACATAATGTTTCTAAAGTAATGTCACATCCTCGTGGATCCCGTATCTTGTCTGACATTGAACGACGCGGGCAGAACACATGATCAACGGTCAGTAATTTTAAGTGAATCTGTATTATATGGATCAAGATGAACAAATTAATCTACATCCGATGTCCGGTTAACTCAGTACGCATGCCAGCTGACTTGCTATCTGGACGTCTTCGATTCAGCTTTTTAAGTCATAATGACCTCAGACGTCGATTTCTGCGTCATATAATTGAACTGGGTAGCAGACTGAAGTCACGATGCATGAGTGGTTCTGCCTCGTCCTGAAATGTCATGGATGGATGCAACAGACTGACGCATGCAATGGACAATAATTCCCTTGGGAATTGATATCCACGACTATTCAGACAATGACTTTCAAAGCCCCAGAGACAACTTTGCCGTTAAAGTAATAACGCATGCGTTACAGAGTGTGAATGACGAGAAGTGAAATATGGCAAGATGCTTATATATAAAGGCGTTATCTGAAAAAAGACGGGGGTACCGGTCAAAAGATGGCACCCACATAACGCAACCGATAACGAGCATTCGGGCCAAGGGGTGTAAACCTTTGAAGAGGCAAGTGACCAACAGCATAACCTGTCCATGTCCATTAAAACGCAGTAAAGAAGCCTATCCTGTGTATAAGAAGGTAGTCTTAAAATAGCACCACAGAAAGGTATGATGGATTATATTGCAGTCCTTGTAAATAGCCTCAGTGATATCCGTGCCATTGATTACCCCCATTATATACCATTACTCACACCGCCTTCATAATAATTAAGTGGTTTGCCTTATCCAAACGTGAATATGCCAACTATTCTCACCTTATGTCTACACTCGATTCCGCGCCCAGGCTACATCAGATTGAGACGACACAATCGAGAACAAGTTTATTTCAAGCTTCTGGTTTACTTCAAACAATCGAATTTCAAAAGATTGTGTTTAATTAATTCTATTATTAATATTATTAGTTACAACTACATTGTTTTCCATCTCCATGCTCCTTTTCCACCATGCCTGGCTCCATCTTTGAAGAGCGAGCATCACGTGACTTTGCACAGGGAGCGGCCATCGATCACCTGAAAGAACAGCAAACGAACAGTGACAAAGGACGCCCGTTTCTACTTTACAATCCAACAGATCATTCCTACGGTGGGATTGACACTCAAGTGCACGGGATAGTGACTGTGAGCCTAGAAATCTCATCTAGGCTTGGAAGCTACTAATGAGTTGATTTTGTTCCAGGCATAATGCTTGACTTTCCCATAAAAAGAACGAATTTTAACACAGACTGACAGGACGTTGGTTGATGACGATCTTAATGAATCCTAGAAGGTTCATAGAAACTAGACCAAGTATTTCACGCATGCGATTGTCAACCTAGCACATAATGGCGATGTCCACATCAGTTTTGAACAGTCACAACCTGGGCTGACATTCCATTTCGCCTTCTACAAACTGAACGTCGGGAGCTTACTATTTTTTAAAAGGAGATTTACCGGCAAGTAACTCCTACGTTTGTCAAGCATTATTCAACACAACTTGGGTCGGAGCTCATTCTTTTAATGTAATACTCACTCGCGCTCGCCACTTTCAGATGGCGACGAAGATGGCTGCTGAGTTCTTTTGCTTTCCTCCGTTTCTCGCGGCGAGAGAGAAAGAGAACGAACGGAGGGACAGCAGAAGGAAGAAGTGCGAGATGGCAAGGGAATTACCACGTGACTTTTACCATTGAAGAAGAACCAATGAGATTGCACGCATACTGCACATTTGAGGCGCGTATCTCCGGGGCACGTGTTTTCTACCCTGCAATTTTCTTATTAAACGATACAGTTGATTTATGGCGGGTATTTAACCATCTTTGCTCTGACTACCAAGAATACGACGCATGGCAATTCCCTGGCGTGAAAGCACGAGTCCATGGCAAGCTAAGTGGTTTAGCGGATTGGTGCATTTAATTGTGTGCGCGTTGACTAGCCGTTTCAGATACATGTAATCTAGATGATGTTACAGCAATCCATGAAGCGCAGGCCGCAAAGGATCATGGGAACAATTTGTCGATACTTCGAATAGAAGCCGATTCTACAAGCATGCCTCGTTAGTCGTTTCTACTACATTACGGAAGCCTACAGTTTTACACGAAAAGCAGCAAGGGAAGTCACGCCTGTCTGCCTTATAGTGATCATGTATGTCGATTGAGTTTGTCATTTGTCGACTGTCGTGCCCAGCTCCTTCGCCCTGTTCGATGCAGCTACAACGGCGTTCATGAGGGTCCCTTTAAGTCCATCTGTTTCGAGACTGTGCACGCCGACGATCGATGTGCCTCCGGGCGAGCAGACAGCATCTTTGAGCTGAGCAGGGTGCTCGTGGGTCTCCTGCACCATGCAAGCGGCCCCTCGCACAATCTGAGCAGCCATCTTGATTGCCTCATGCCTGGGGATGCCCCCTCTGACAGCTCCGTCTGCCAATCCGTCGATGACGTTGTAGACGTAGGCAGGGCCACCGCCAGCGAAGCCAGTCATTGTGTCCATGGCGTCCTCCTTGGTCTCCGTGCAATAGCCCACCGACGACATCAGCTCATGCATAATCTCCTGGTCCTCCCGCGTCGCATGCTGCCCAAGGGAGAACGCAGACACGCCCTCGCGGAACATCACCGGCGTGTTGGTCATCAGGCGACACAGCCTCGTCCTTGCTGGAAGCAGATCCTGCAATGTTTGAAGACGAACGCCAGCCGCCACCGAAATGATGCAGTGGTCTGACGTCACTTCATCTGCCAGCTGCTTGGCTATGACCGGCAGGACATGCGGCTTGACGGCCAAGATGATGACGCGATTGTTTCGTACGATTGCCTTGTTGTCGGTCGCCACATTGCAGCCGAGTTGCTTAATCCATCGCAGCTCTTCGTCTGTTGGTGCGCTTGCCCAGATGTCGTTGATTCGAAGGGCACCCGATGCTATGAACCCTTTGGTCATCACCTCCACGATGCGACCGGCGCCGACGAATCCAAGCGATGCCAGGCGAAAGCCACCTCTGCCGACGATCATCGCTGCCTTGTTCAGTCGATCGAGATATCACAGAACAGCATTCGACATCACTCGGGGAACTGTTTCGTTGTACGGGTCGACGTGATCCATCGAGCTGGTGGCCTTTGTGATTGACGGGCAAAGGCAACGGCACCTCTTGACCCCAGCACGCTGGAACTTCATCGCAGCGCCATCAACCTTAAAGCAAGGCTTGTCATATGCCCAACACCTCATGGCCTCACGACGGCCCCAGCGTCAATCGTTTTCCAATCAGAAAATAAAATGCTGCAGTGCCATTGGCGGTCCTTCGGTTGAGCAAGTGGCTGCCGCTCATTGCTCGCTTCACTGCTAGATCATCGAAACTAACGAAAATGTCGATCCGTAGCAGCTAGATGGATACTTACAGCAGTTGAAAGGATGATACACCGAGAAAGAATAGTTCATGATACCATCGGCGCTGAATTATTGGACTAACCATGCACTTGTGGCTGTGTTCTGCAGACTACCGCTGTCTGTAGCTATTCGTTGACAATCAGATAGCCGATTTCAAACATAAACTTGCAACAGATCGCACTGTTACTTATGGAGCTAAATCAAAACTTTCTGGACTTGTCCAGGTATAGTTACTCTGATATATTGTCGAAGCAAGCGATTGGTGTGCTTGTAAAAGCCAAATACAGCCCTCGATCGATTAGCTGCGGAAAGAAAACTTTTTAGTTGCATAAATGAACTTAAATAGCTGCGGAAAAGAGAGTAAACAGCTGTGACAAATTAGCTGATGTGAATCACCTTTTAGCTGCTGCAATAATATTTTCTTCTAAAACAAATGATAGTAGGACAGACAGATAATGAGATATAATTAATGCAATATTTTATGTCCTCAAAAATGACCTCACTAGCTGACCCTTGTAAGTAAAACCAATTAAGAACGCAACAAGAGAAATGAAACAGTTGTCTCATGGTACTATGCACGCAACAACATATCTACAGTAAAGCACAGCAACTAATGTTCAGCCTGAAGTGATGGTGGAACAGTTGACGCAAAGCCCATCTCAGAGACGCTCGAAATAGCCATGCCATAGAACGGAACCTGCCTTGCTTCGTGGTTACGTCATCAGACAGCTCCCGGGTCGTACATTCACCATCGACCACGTTGAGCTTGCCATCCGCTGTTCCCGAAAAATACTGCTACAACGACGCCAGTCTGGATGCGAAGGGCACACACCCACGACCTTACAATCCGCACGATTAAATTTGCTGCCGACGCAATCCTCTGTGGGCCTTGAATCAAATCAACATTGCACGAGGTGGCCATCGCAGGAACCCTTGGTAGGAACAATAATTGCTTGACGTGGAGAGTGGGGCATATGGCAGCCGCGTGCAATGCAAAACAATGCCAGACAGACTCAGCCCCAGGGGCTTACGCATTCGCAATTCACAAAATCGCTTATCATGACGCAATGGTATAATTATATACAAGACTCTGCAACGCTTCAATAAAAAAACTACTGATATACCTTATACATTATATGTAGATCTGAAGATGGGATGAGCTTACGGATGGCATGCTTCCACTTGCGCAGCAGGAATTAAGTCAACATGCATCGTACCTAATCCTTGCCTCCTTTGATGTTGAAGCTGGCTTTATTGATGGTCTCTCCAAGGTATTTAGATCTGTTTGTGGAGGCAGTTACGGCGTCTAGGATTGCACCCCTCATGCCCCCCTTTTCGAGGGCGTGGATGCCGTAGATGGTACTGCCCCCTCCGGAGCAGACGGCGTCTCTGAGTTCCCCGGGGTGCATCTTGGTCTCCAGCACCATTCTCGCTGCCCCCAATACCGCACGGGCAGACATCTGCAGGGCGTCTTCCCTCCGCATGCCCCCCTCTACAGCGCCGTCAGCTATGGCCTCAACCACAGAGTAGACGTAGGCAGGGCCACCGCCGGCAAAGCCAGTCACTGTGTCAACCAGGTCCTCTTTCGTCTCCACACAGTAGCCCACCGACGCCATGAGCTTACTGATCAGTTCTCTATCTTCGTCCGTGGCGTACTGCCCCAGGGTGAAGGACGAAACGCCCTCGCGGTACTGAACGGGCGTATTGGTCATCATACGCGCGATTCTTGTCTTTGGCGGCAAGAGATATTGCATCGTCCGTAATTTCATCCCAGCTGCAAAACTCAATAACAAATGATCGCGTGTCACAACGGGCGCGATCTGGCGGAGGACATTTGGCAAGGACAGAGGCTTGACAGCCAAAACAACAACCTGGTTGTCTTTGACCAGTTCCTTGTTATCCGTCGTTACATTGGAGCCCAGTTGGGCTATCCATTGCAGTGAGCTGTCCCTCGGCGCACTGGCGTAGACCTGGTTGATTTGCACGACTCCAGCCGCTATGAAACCCTTTGTCAGCGCCTCCACCAGCTTTCCTGCGCCCACAAATCCAATCCTTGGCAATTTAAAATGGGAATACATAGTTTTGATCGCAAATCACAACCAAGTCAAGCCACGTGTAACGGCTGGGATATCAGATCACAGCGAGAGCATGTCTGGCTGGCCGACGACGCAGACACGCGACTATAAACAAGAGAAGTGTCACAAGTTCAATATTGCATCGTGTCAACATGGCCGCCATATGACGTCATCCATTCATTGTTCGTCACAAGAAAGACAGGAGCAGCCCAGGGCAACCAATCTATCACAGGAAACATCATGATCAATGAACAGCTTAGTTCAAATAAAATCACACGTTGCTAGTTCCACTAGCTCATAGAATCTACATTAATACAGTTAATGAAAAGGGCAGTGTCCTCAGGCCAGCCTGGCTCTGTATTGACCAATCTGTTTCTTCTCATAACACTCTTTGTGCAGCATATTGCTGCCATCTTGAATCCACTGGCCAGAGAAGTTCTCACTGGGACGCTCGATAATCACGTCGAAACAGTAGGAACACCTTGGACCAGCGAATTTCTCATAGCACTCAACATGATAGCTGTTGCCATGGTAAACAAGATGATAGCCAGATAGGTTGCGTTCCTTGTCAGGGATGGTTAGCGGACGGCAACAGTGTGAGCACTTGGGACCCCGTGTCTTCATGTAACATTCGTAATGGTAGGTCTGTGTGGAAGAAGCAAGAAAACTGTGTTGAACGCTGAAGTGTGCTGGCCAATTACTACACTACACAAGACTTAGTGAGTTGACTTAAAAATAATTATTGAAGTACCGCTTAGGTTGTTTGTGAGTCATTCAAAGTACGTATATCCTCAGAGTGGGTGTGGGCAAACAACTGAAAGTACAAATCCAACACAGACATTCTGCATTCATTAGAGGCGTTTCTGCTGGCAAACTAGTAGAGCCCAAAACATTTTACAGAAGTGATGATTTAGAGGGGAACGCCTATAACCTCCACTAATTTTGCAGAGTGAAGAACCATCTCTCGCTTTTCTAAACATGTTGCAAGGAGACCTGTAGACCCACTGCTAATAGATCTGCAGAGTTGTGATATCTATTAGGTCCTTATTTCCTCAATCCTCTCTGATCTCAAAACAGCTCACCATCAAATTCATCCAACAGACGTTAAAAGTTCATTATTTTTGTACACTTTCAGTGCAGCAGTCACTTTGTTCATGATAATGTTTCCGTTGGCATTGGTTGGGAAGGGATTTATTGTGGAAATAACAATCATTGCTTATTGTCAATGCTCACTTACGTAAGCCTCCCAGAAAAAGAAGAATATTTCAATGAAATCCCTTTGAAAAGCAGCTCATTCATTCCCATTCCTATAGGATGCGCTTTGCATCTCAGTAGCAACGTCAGGTCATCACAACGTGAAAAATCCAGTGGAAAGAGACAATTAAATAAAATAAGCTGTGGATAAACTCACGCTAATCGTAAAGTTGTCTGAAATGCTAAACCCACATGCAGCTGTGTGTGCACGCGCAGTTACAAAATTGGCAACCTTAATGATCCTTAAAACAACCGATGCAGTCAGCTTGTAGTCACCCATCCCTGCAGGGACACAAATCTGATTGGGTAGAATCTTCTTCCTAGATATTTCTGTAGGGGATTGGTTTTCAAGTTTCTGAATCACGAAACAAACTATTTGTAAATTGCAGGAAGATACGTTTATGTGGTGCAATTATGGCCCTGTAATTCCAGGCCCATGACGATCACTGACATACAAGTAATGGACAGCCCAAAATCGCATCGAAAGCCAGTCCAGTCCATAATTTGTGTATCAGAACAGAAAACAGATTCACATGCCATCATGATCACAAACAGAAGATATACCAAACTGCATTCACAGTGAAATATTAGCTTGCATAAGCTGATATACAGCCCCAGCCAACGTTGTATGCTCCGCGTTGTTTACGCCAACCTCAGCTCAAATAAGGCTCTCAAGAGACTGACATCGACCTCTTTCAAACCAGTCGAGCGCAAATCAAGAATCTAAATGGTTTGCACAACTAAATTGAGTGTCAATTTCACAGTAATAATTCCATGCCATACAGTGACTTCATGTTTATGGAATGTTTTGTTTATTTTGAAGAAATTTAGCGTGAAAAAGCAAAAGTTATTTTGCAACTTCTTTTTTCGCATCATTTCATTTCATAACATTAAATTAAAGATGCAATTGTCTTCCCTGTTTAAAATGGCGTAGTTATACCAGTGATCGTACTTAAAGTTGAATTGAATCACAGGGACACCGAAGACAACACTGTCACAAATAGCTATGTTTAGTCCACTGCCCACTACAGCCCATCGGCAATCGTCATAAGACGAGATGGTATCCGGTCAAACGTCCTCACAACTAAAACGTCCTCACACTCGGTCAACCAAGACGTCCTTGGTATCAAAGTCAAAACATCCTCGCCTAGGTAGCTAAATTCCTCGCCTTGGAAATTCAATAAACATGAAGAAAAAGAGAAAATGGGCCACATTGTACATTATTTGAATACTGTGTTCAGCATTTCATTTTTGGATCAATTCAGTAAATCATGCTGGCAATTCTTCAACTTTTTGGGATTATTTGAAATTGCAATTTGTATTAAAAATAAGGCTAACACTTCTCGATCTCATTGCGGAGACAAGCTCTCATAATGATTTCTTGAGAAGTCTACAGTTAACAGTTTCAATTTGTGATACATGAGGATGTCTCAGAAAGTGCCTAGATGTTCTGCCGAAGCATCAGAAAGCGCTAATATTTTCTAATGATTTGAGAATAGATTAAGAGCATTTTGAATTGTTATTACAAATTATTCCACTTCGTTATTATTATTCTCCACTACATCACAATATTTTGACCCTAGCGGAGGACGTTTTGACTTGAGCGACGTTTATGACCCTTAGGCCTACAAACGAGGATGTTTTGACTTCAATCGAGGATTTTTTGACTCAAGGACGTTATGACCGGTAACCGACAAGATAGTTGAGACCCCTAATTTGACAATTGCATGTGCGCACAAAGATGTACATGAGTTTAGCATTTCAGACAAATTCATGGTCACCATGTGTTTATCCACTTCGAAAAATTAACGCATACATCTATTTCATAAAATGTACCCTGGAAACAGTATAATTTAAAATCTAGTCTTGGATCTAAAATTCTACACAGTAGTCAGTAGGTCTATCCTACCAACAACCGAATCAGCTTAACCAGAGTAATCAGACAACATTGGCAACCCGTGTTTTGGTCTGTTCATGAGTCAACTGGAACAATAATCCAAACGTTGAAATTGGCGTCCAATACGCCGTGTTTCGGTAAAGTATAAGTATCATACAATTAAGGAAGATCTAATTCCTTGGCCTTTGGCAAACATAAGGCTTAGGCCTACCTTGTTTTTGTCCTCAACGAGTCTCTCTTTCGCACCAATTGGATCAAAACAAGTCGAGCATCGCACATCAACCCTGGATAAGTCTTGAACATTTGCAAAGAATCCAGCAGAAGAGTCTTCTTCCCAGTGCTTGACAGTGTCGTCGATTCTGTACTTGCTGTAGGGCGGCGGCTCAAATGTGGCGTTGATGTTGAAGCCGGCAGATGGTGGAGGAGCAGAGGCAACGTCAGACGATACATCCGAATACGGTGGAGGTGCTTCCCCCTTCATGAGCTGCTCAATAGCTTTATCCATATTTCCATTCGATCTTCTTAATGCAGTCATTGCTGCGTCTCTAGGAAAGCCCATGTTGGCAGATAAATGTTCCAACTGTTTCTCCCGATTTGGATCGTGTCCATCCGCCATGATGGAAATCACAAAATGCCGACATCAGCAAAACGAGGTCACATGATTACGGTAAGGTTGTATGGCAGATGGAAGGAAAACATTTGCAGCTCAAACCGATGGAGCAAGATCTTGTAAGGAACGTTTCTCAGAAGGCAATCCGCGAAAACGGCACACACACTCATTAAAAATTGATCGCAAAAACCAAAGCTGTTTGAGAATACCGTATTCAGCAACAAGAAGGAATGAAAATAAAATTGCTAAAATTTCAGAGGAAAGTAGCAAGAACTGAGCTCCTAGTTTCGGCGCCTAACATCACAACACGATAAATCAACCTTTTAATTGATGATGCAAGCCGCCATGTAAGCAACTTCCAAGAGCCGAGCGAGAGAAAAAACGCAAGAACTCCTGCAAATCTCATTCATTTCAAGTTTGGCTTCTATTTACAATTGATATCCAAGCACGAAAACGGCTGGTCATGCTCAAACGAACACCGTCGTTATATATATATTTATCATATGTATAATATATATGTAATAATAAACAATAATAAAAATAATGATATTGATGATGATGACGATGATAATAATAATAATATATGTGCAATTATTTACACACATCCCAACCGAGTTGGAGATCATGTGGCACTGACCAACAGTCCTAAGAAACGTCGAGAGTAGAAAAATAAGTTAAACAAATTAATTACTGTCCTTCTGTAATGGACCGGAGTGGTTTTGGCGTCAGGGCTTCGCCAGCGAGACAAGCGTCGTTTTGCAGTACAGGCGATCCTATCGCTGTCACCATACGACTATACGCGCCACACCAGTAGATGGTTCGTGCTGTCGTCGCGACCGACAGATTCTGACGTGGCACTCGTTCGGAAATCCTCATAGCCGTCGCCTCCGCCGATCACCAACGTCACATTGTCGGCACTGGAATCGAGCGACTTCCGCGGTATTTTCCTATCCTTGCCGGCAGTGACTTTGCCTTTCGGCTGCATGTCAGAACTGTTCGTGTTGTTGTTGTTATTGTTGTTATAGTTCTGTTCGTAGATGTGCCTGGGCACATCAACCACGGTTAAGAACCTCACGTGACCGGTATGACCATGAGGTGAACCGGACGGACCGGGTGCGTTGCGAAGGGACTGGGTGCTGATTGTAATCGTCGGCAGGGGATTCGTCAGAATAACTCCAGCGCTAGTGCCAATCCATAGCAGATCTTTGCAAGTCAACAAGGCAGTGACCCGCAAGCAGGCGGCCTTGTGCTGTCGGATGATGGCATCAGCCCCTGAAGGAGGATAATAATAGACACATCGATAAGACACTCCGTCAGACAGATCAACAACCGAAGAAAGACCGATGCTTACGAGAGACTCACCCGCCAGCATCTTGTGAACGGCAGGCGCCACATCGATGTCAGTCAAGCATTCGTGCGTTGTGGCGTGATACAGCTTCACCACGGCACTGCTCTGTAGTGAGACCCAGACCCCCAGGCCAGAGCTGGCGATTCGATAAACGGATCGATGGTGGTCCTGACTCACGCTGATGGTTGCCTAGAAACCACCAGAGGCAGATCGACAAACGTCAGCACACGAAGAACACACATGATCGAGCAACGGCAAGAGAAGTTGCCAAGGTGACATGTTTACCTCGATTCTGAGTGTGACAGCGTTGACGAGGACGAGGTTGTTCTGGCATCCGCACCAGATGCGACCAGCCACGACTGTGATACATGAGATGGGTGAGCCACTCTGCGCAACCTGGATCGTCTGTGGCGCAGCAACTTCCCAGCCAGATCCTAAAGCACCAATAATTCAGAAAACGGTGAACAGACATCCGAGTGGCAGTTAGGGGCGGGAAATAGGGAGATGGGGTCGGATCAGAGGGGGGTTCGTCTTACCTGGATCGCGCTTATAAACGCACAATTCGCCGCTGGCCAAAGCCACAAAGACTTTGTTGTCGAAATAACTAAAATAGAAAGAGCGCAGAATAAATAACACAGCACAAACAGAATAAGCAAAGGAGAACACACAATGAATGCCATTGCCGCTGACTTACACGATGGCGTTGACAGCCGCGCCCAGTTGCATTTTCATCTTGCTCTTACGCATCGACGCGGCATCGTTGGCCTGATAAACGTAGATGCTAGACAGGACGAAGAAAGAGGACAATGTCACAACAGAGCTTCAACAGCATGATATTACTGTCTACAATTACGATGTGTAGAAGGCACAACCCAACCAAAACCAACCTTCCGTCCTCAGTGCCGAGCCACATGGTGGATTGATCGTCAGCATCGTTGGTCAGTAGATCGTCCAGGCTTCCCTTCAGCGTGTAGCCGTGCGTTCCGCGGGACAGGGCCGAGCCCATGGGCATGCTGATGCGTCGCGTCGGTTCGCTTGGCGACGGGTCGTCGTCGTCGCTACTGTCGTTGGCTCGGTAGTCGTCGGCCTCGTTGTTGCTGCTGCTGTCGTGATCTCCTTCGACACTCTCCACCGTACCGAGGCTAGACCCATCGGGACTCATCCGACCGCCGTACACCGCAGGTCCACCTGACAATCAACACACGTGATTCAATGACCAACAGCCCTACACTGCAGGCAAAGGGCTCTCTTCAACTAAGCATACGGTCTCTAGCAGTTGACATTTAAAGAGTTAATAGCTCATTTTACTATTAAACCTCGAAGACCGCAGCTGATGAGATGGTAATGATGATTGATGATGATAATGATGACTGATGATGACGTACCGATATAACTCGGCGCGATGTCGTTGTCGTCCTCGTCACTGCTATCGAACGCGATGATGCTCTCGGCCCCGTGCGACATGTCGTCATCGTCTGAGTCGCAAGAGATCGACTTCTTGGCCTTCAACGGCGGCAACTGTGACTTGGCAGCAGCCTTGGCCTTCTTATTCGCACGATCCTGCAATTACAGCAACACGTTCATCCCATGTGACCATTGCACGTGGAATGCGTGCTGAACTGCTACACTAAACACATCATCTGTCTATCTATAAGTCACGTGAACTGCTACCTCTGGTATTCCGGGTAGTCGTCTCGTTTCGGCGATGCTTGGCTTGGGCGATCGAGGTCCTGGGAGTAGACGTGCGCCTGGCACTGGTGAGATGCATTGGATGCGGGCAGAGCAGACGGACAGGCACGTCTTCGGTTGCGCGTCGGGCACCATGGACAACAGGCACACTTGCCCAACGTAGCCGTCACTGTTGCAGACCCAGACCTCACCACGAATTGCATCGCACGCGACGTCACCGTGCGAAGTCACGTGACACGGTGCAGCACACGTGAACTGCAAATAGCCGAACGACACGATTGGAGACGGCAACAAAAACCGTTGAATACACGGGACGTCTCAATGCAAGTAAAACATGTACAACATCAAAATGAGACTGCACCTGCATTCCGCTTCTTGTCTTGGTAATCGGCATTGGAAATTGGAACTCCGGTGGAAACGAGTCTTTCGAATAAGCTGAAACAATGCGAGATTCGATTAAACAGACGCCGTGCGATTCCTTTGGCGTACGATTGCGTGATCTCTGCCGCCATGGCCTTACCGAGCTTCTGTTTGGCGTCTTCGAAGTACGCCTCCCACGACGATTTGATCTCAGCCGATAGGAACACGAACAAAAAGTACTCAATGCCATCCCTGAAAGACAGAGGCAGCAGAGGTCCATTTAACACCAGCCACACTAATAATATTAATATTCATAATAATAGCAATAACAATAATAGTAACGACAACAGCACGAGGTCTTACTCTGTCTGCGCCTGTAATTCGATGCGCGTCAAAACGGATGGCATCGGTTGCGTCACTTGGCTCTTCTCGGCGATCTGCTTGCTCAACTCGCTCATCAGCTCTCTGACGCCAGCGTCCAAATTCTGCGAAGTAGCCATATCGATATTACATTCAGGATTGCCACGAAGACCGCGCTGCCTCGCGATCACGGCACGGCGACTGGAGCGAGCGTCTTTCTCTGCGAGACCTACCTGATGCTGTGCGGTGAGGGAGTCGGCTAACGAGGCTATGTTGCGCAAAGTGGACATGTCCTCTTCTAACTTTTCGACGTGCTTCTCATTACCGCCTCGTTTCGAAGGAGATGAATGCGTGGCTGAGTCTGATGGAGAACGAACGACGCATCAAAGACAATTGCACGCGCAAGAATTGCATGAAGGAGACGCGAATGGCACAACAGCAAATAAGACTAACGTACTTTTCACAATGTCGACATCTTCCAACCGTAGTCTCCATAACAACTTATATTTGTTGAATTCAGTCGCAGATTGACCAGAAAAACTGAAAGAGAACATTCAAGCCACGATGACCACGCTAGCCTCTAATTGTCGAAACGCTAACACGAGCGAGACAGGCACAACAGGGGAACGATGTGAGCACGACACGTCATCATGCGAATGAACTTACAGGCCGAGCGAGCCCCGACGCAGGGCGTGGTTTTTCCGTCGAACAGTCGCACAGACGAGCAGGTCAGAGAACAAGAAGATGCATCGGTCCTTCTTAGTGATCATGCCCTTCTGCAGACGGAAGTTAATCAAGACGATATGAATCAGTATGACCCGACCACGTGTCGAGTAAAAGGCAGCACCATGAGCCACAGCAGTCCCAGAAAGACAGTCGTCTGGGGTATGCTAATGATCTCTAATGGGCACTTGCAAACGAGACTACGGCTCCTGGACGCGAACGCTCGTTAGATACCAACAACAAAAACAACAACACATAACACGCAGTGTGATTTAAAATGACAGAGAACATCGCACGATCATACCATTTCAGCCACGAGATCTTGGCGGATGAATTTGCGATGGGTGGAAACGAGCTGCAATACAAAACACATGTACAATGAAGAGACGTGCCTCGCAAGCAGGCGGTTGCACGACACAATAACGAGGTATTACACTGATTCCATACGTCACTCATATTCTCAATCGTAGCCTCGATGTCACGCAGCTTTTCAGCCTCTCTTTCAGCCTGATCAGCCTCGATTTCTCCTTTGTTCATGCGATCTGCCAGCGTTTTGATTTCGCCGAGTGCCAATTGCAGATTGCCGTGATCGGGATGGTCGACAGGTGTGTGCTTGAGCATGTCCTGCACGACAGAATCAACATCATTACGATTGGTTATTCATAGCAACTACGAAGAGGAGGAATTCGCGCGTTCAAGCGTGTGTTGCGTCTGCGTCTCACCTTGAGAATGAGAGCGTAGCGCGGGATGCGCTGTACCGGCATGATCATGAGGTCCTGGAGTGTGAGCTTCTCGCGGTGGTCCTTGCAACATTGCTAGCAGGAGAAACGAAATCATTCTTACGCATGAGAAACAACTATGGACTGACAAACATAACGGTGGTCCTGCGACCAAACCCAATCCCTTCTGACAACTGCAACGGATCGTTGTTTGGTGATCACGTGCAGGTTCATCTGTTTTAAAACGAGGCTTGGCAGAGAGAGGCTCACCTCAAGGAACTTGCCAAAGGTCGGTCGCTGCAACGTTCCCTGTCGGATGGCGGCACGCGCCTGCAGGTAGTGGTTGATGAAGGTGCTGTAGGCATCCATCAAGAGGCACTTCGTAAACTGAAACAAGAACGCACCACGTCACTGACGCACTCAATATCACTCTTCTACAGCGGTCGAGGAAGACAACAAATAAACACTGCTATGGAAAACGACCAAATGTCGATAGTCGCCGTTGCCCAATGTGGTCGCCGCCGACAGGTTTTTGACTTACATCACGTCCCCATGGCAACCAACTTACCGATGATACAAAGATATCTCCGATGACTTGTCGCTCATGCCAGTCTCCAACGCGGTTGGTGAGCTGCTCCAAGAAGAATTCGTGATTGACGAGGATCTCAGGAATTTGAAAGAATATTTCATCGACGAGCGACGGCTCAATGACCATGGCGCTGTCGGGTCGCTTCAACGGCTTGTAATACATCTGCAAACGCAACGACAAACACGTGATGCAATGGAACCACCCACCCTCAGTCTGATGTTGACTGAAAAGGGAGGCATCAGCAGCACACTCACCGTGACCAATGAACTCAGGTTCTGAACGTAGGACTTCTCCGTTTCAAGAAGGTTCTGCAGGACGTGTCGCCTCATGTCCTGCAATTTGAAAACATCGATCTCAAAGCTCAACGCAGCAACGAAATCACACCACGACAACAATTCAAGGAGCGATCGAAACAACGTAATCCACGTTGACAGACAAAGGAATGGGACTGAGCTGTGACGAAGGCGAAATGACAAGGTCATGGAGGGCATGAAACAGCCGCGATTTCATAAAGACGCACGTATGTTCGAGCCTCGTGAGCACAATCCATTCCAAAAGGGTGGTGAGTGACATTATGGTGTCAAGGCAACCGATTGATGACCGTGAGAAGAGAAGCCATCAGCCACCGCACTTACACAACAACGTCAAAACAAGGCCAATTTGAGTCTAGACGAGGTTAGGCAAGGCGCCAATGCACGAACGATTTGAACAGCGCAGACAAGGACGACCAACGACACTTAATCATGGTACGGTCACCAAAGAGGACATCAAACGATCGCCAAAAACCCACACAACAAACAAACGGCCAAGCAAAATCCACATCAAACGAAACTGCAGGGACGGACACACTGCCAAGAGAGTTGTCCTGTGAGCCATCTTCAAAGCGGAAAGCGACATCCATTCAGGGAAAGTCAAAAAGCACCACAGCGAAGGAAAGAAACGCGGAGGAACCAAGGGGCGAAAAGGAGGGAAAAGGCGGGGCGGGGGTTAAACTGTGCACAGGAGCGAAGAGGAAAGACATAGTGGACCCATAGCATCAGCGACTTTTGATTCAAAGAAAGGGCGCCACTCCATAACAGCGCGCAGTGCATGACGTCGCTGCAGTCGAGTCGGTCCAAGGTGAGCCTCGAAGGGTCCGTGAAGAACACGCTCAGCGTTGGCAAAGCGTTGAATGTGCAATCGATGAAAGCACGAGAAGCAGCATGATGGACCACCCAGAATCCAATGCGCGGCACACAACAGCCAGAAGAAACACATCCCGTGCGTGTGTTAGATATGACGTCATCATGTGTACTCACGTGTTTGCCTTTGATTTGCTTGATTGGCGGAAAGGGACTGTCGGGTGAGACGGGGGTTGACAAGGATTTAATAGATGATGATTTATGGGTTATGGGACTAGCAGGTTGAATGGTCAACGTGGGCGATTCGAAGGCGCTGTCGAACCCGCCATCTTGGCCGCACGGGGTACTAGGCTCCGACGGCTCGGTTCCAGTGCTCGACTTGCGCGAGCGACCGCTGCCTTTCTTTTTGGTGTCGTTCTGCTGACCATTGGTAGTGGTGGGCATCTTGTTCAGTTTATCCCTTGATAGGTTGGGTTCGCTGTTGCTGGCCCAGCTGCCCGACATGTCGCGATCCATGATGGTGTTGGCGATGAGTCGTGCGTCGCCTTCTGATAAGTTCCCTGGCATTGGGTCGCTGCGTGATCGCATGGCGTCGTTCGATTCGAGTGGTTTGCCTCCGCCAACGATCTGCTGTTGACTGAGCGACTTGAAGGCGTCTGCACGTGAGAACATGTCAGCAGCATCGATGCTCTCTTGTGAGATGTCGTCGAAGGACAGCTGACTTGGCGTTGACAGTAGGTCGCTCGACTGACTGCAGTAGCCCGTCTCACTCCGGTCGTCCTTGATGCCGCTCTCGCAGCTATCGGGCCGCTCCAGCACATGCTGGTCCGCGGGAGGCACAGCCCCCGGCGTAGGGGGCACCTGGATCTTGGCCTTTCTCTTCTTGATGCGATTCGCAACCTCAGCAGTATCCTTTGGCCCAGTCTTCACAGTCACGTGACCCTTCTCCTCGGGGATATCCTCTAGCACGCAGAGAGCGGCAAGTGTGGGTCGGGCCCGACGCTGTTTATTGACGCTGTCCGATTTGTCGGTCTTGGCGAGATCAGGCGACAAACCGCCCTTGGTTGTATCCTCTTCGTCGTCGGCCTCGTCGATTGTCAGCTCAGTCGGAGGCGGTGGAGACCCTTCCCTTTCGGCGGAGGCTGCAACGACAGTCACACAGTCATCAGCAACAACAACAACAGCAACAACAACATGACTGTACGAAGAACGATCATCGCACGATCCAAACAACACATCTATAAATAGCACAAGAACCGTTGTGACTTCTTCAGGCGATCAAGACGAACTGAGTTGACGTCAGACCAGGCCAGCTCTGATTGGCTGATGTCGTTAAGTGCCAAGCCCCCGGTGAAAGACTCGCGACAGTCGCAGACAATTGACCAACTCCTCAGCTTAGGTAATCGAGTTATTTCAATCATGTCAAGCATTTATAAACATGATAAACACGCGTGGCGTGCACAAGGCAGAGGGCGCAGAGTAACAAACACGCACAAAGAGAGCGCCCCGGGGCACAGCAGCACGCACAATGGAGTCGTGGGACCACAGCGCGCTCACAACACAACAGACTCAAGGGCAACTGGGCAAACCAGGGTCAGAACCACACAGAACGCAACTGTCGATGGTAGCAGCAGACAAGTCTCACCAGCAAATAAAAGTCATGACATGGAGAGATAAACAAACAGGAATGTATCAAAACAAGATAACTATCGGAATAAAATAAAGAGTAAATATACTGTCGACTGCAGCGAAAACAACAGCGACATGAATGATTGGTACTTGGATACTGTCTACCGCATCTATTAGGCCACTACTGATCCACACATTTACAAACAGGCTGATTACATTTGCTGAGTTGCCACACAGACAGATTGACATTGCCATGGCAACATCAGTTATCCAGATTCAGACTACGGCTAACCAAGCGGATACAAAGTAAGGAGACGGTTGACTCTCAATACTGGCATATACGGGCAAAAGCAACTGAATTGTATTAGTGGGCCAATTGCATGTGGCCACCAAGTAACGATACATACATTGTCTTTGGCGGCTAAATTAATTGCTCATTCAGAAAAAAAGAGAACTTGACTTATTTTAGAATTATCATGTTAATTCACGTTTTTTTTAATTTAATTATTGCCAGTATGTCTGATTATTATCATAAACTGCGGCATAAATTTGACTTTATTAAAACCATGTTCTGCAGAAAGAACAAAAGTTGAATTTGATAGGGAAAGAACATTACATGCTGTTGTTGCAGGAGAGTGATATCTGCTTGGGAAGTCTTTTGCGGCAGCCAATCATTGAAAGGGTCTAGAGGTGCCCGTAAAGGAAGGTCAGAAATCACTGCATTCTACTGGATTTGATAATCAAAGCAATGCAATCAGGAAGGGTTGTTTGCAGTGAATCTCACCGATGCAAGAATAATGTTGTGCTAATAATTGAACGTGGTATTCAGAGCAATTTATGGCACCTTGCAAGGCGTCTTGAATATAATACTGCAAAACGATTGGAAAGTTTTTATTTCAGATTTAGATCTCATGTTGTGATCGTAAAGTTCAAATCAAAAGAGATTACAATGGTCGCCATTTTAATGAAATTGTGGTTAATTAAACCAGTCGCCTTATAAAACCAAAACTTTCTATTCAAATTCTTTCTACTAGCAAAAGAGTCTTGACAAAAACAGTAGGTGCCTTGCTTAATAAAACCATCTGCTTGGAAAGCCAAACTAAAGCAGTCCCGAGGTGTTATATTTAGCAGTGAATATTATGCCTAGAAAGTGGCACATAGCGGGATCTCTGACAATTTCAAGCTAAGAAATGTTGAAACAATAACAAAAGTGATGTTAGTCTACCTTCACTGTAGGCCTACTGTTGTTACAACATGATCACAAACAGAGATCCGCTGGGCATTAATAAAATGAAGAAACATCAGCCTTGTGGATTTTACAATTAGAAATCCAACACCTCTACATTTTTACCAAACACAAAAATGTTAACTCTTATCCTGCTTATAAAACTAGTTAAATCAAGACCTTAAGTCGCTTTATCGATTGCTGATTGGTTGATCGCTAAGGACTAACTATGTGATTGGTTATATGCTGCTACTTTTGACTTGTTTCAAAAACGTGTATACATGTCACTAGCAGGACAAGGGTTAAAATTCTGCCATTCTGCAGTCCGCATGGCATTCAAACCAGGCACCGTTCTTGTCTCTGAAACTTATATGTTGATCTGCATGGGGCAACTAAGTCACAATTGAATGCTGATTTGAAAGTTTCAAGTCGCGGTCGAGAAGGAACAGAAACATCACTTTACGCCAAAATATTTCCACCGTTATTGACCGTCCAAGGAATTACTATATTTTCACTGCATACAGCTGAGTTTAAAATGATGCAAACTTTTGAATTAAAAGTACAGATTAATTAGGTACAATGCTGTCTCAGAAGGCATGATCAAAATACACAGCAAACAATAGCCATTAATTAAATGTTACTACACTTTAGTTTTGGTAATTGCACCTAATCAATACCATGATATTGCTTCCTGAGAAAGAACAATTATGCAATAACTAGGCTTCAGTATTTGATAAAAGAAAGCTAACGACATTTGAAGGGAACAGCAATTAACTTCAAAACTGCTTTTAACGTCATGTTTCATAGCAGATAATCTCTTCCAATACCACACATTTCTGGTTCGCCGCTAAGGCATACCTTTCAATGCACATGGACTACAACATCACACAATTGTTCACAGAGTACACTTTGTGTTATTCAATTGTGTAGTAGTACTGTTAGCAGCGCGTGAATTCAGGACTGTTCCTAAGGCAACCCATCTTAGACGGTTAGTATTCTGAAAATTACGGCTATCTTACAAATTTTGATATTTCAAAGTCCAAAACAATTTGCTCCTGCTTACACCTATCGCTAATTGTGGAATGCAATAATTCAGTGGCACTCTAGCGGTGATTTCAATTTGCATAAGCTAAATACTGCACATTTGAATATCAAAAACTGCGATTGAAAAGGAACTATTTAAACCGAGGGTCTGAAGCATGTGCTTTGAGTGTCTAATGGATAAAGCAGCTCTATGTTCAACATTCTGCAGCCGTTTGATTGCCTGTTGCTTGCCACAATCATTTGCTGCATGCCGTATAGGAATACCTACATGCTACTATATAAGGCAATTGGATGGCTACAATCAAATCAGTAAGAGAAAGAAATCTCATGATACTTACATAAAGATGTCTGTTTGTGGTGATGAGTTGCCAACTTCAGTGCCGCTGAGTCGACCAGCTCACTTGTCTTATCCTCGCCAAGTGACAGTGGAAGTTTTGGACGCGATCTCAAGCTAGTCTTTCTTACATTGGTTTCGTTTTTCTCTTTAATTGCTCGCAACAGTACTTCGTAGTCATCAACTGGACGAGAGGACTCCGTGTCATCAAGAATGTCCGTTTCAATGTATGAAGGGGGAGGCGGCACACGTGGTATTTCATCACGCAATAAACCAGGTACCATTGAACGTTGTGCCTTGATGTATGATGCACGACGGGTGGGACTCTCTGTGACATCAGTGAGAGAATCATGTTTGCGAATGACAGCAGTAGGCAAATTCAAAGGCCTACTTCTTCGTCTTGTAACAGGTGTTACTACTGCTGGTACATCAGCATCAACAGCAGTGGAAACACCATCTGGAGATGTAACAGTCACTTTACCAACAGGTGTTTCTGGCAGCTGTGCTTTCGGATTGTCTTTGAAATTATCTGGTGGATCCAAGACAGGACACGTTGCCTCTTCGTTCACATGGCGTTCTTCTCTGCTGACAGAGGCTAGTTCTTTCTCCAGGTCATGCATCAGTTTTGTCGTTTGGTTGGCGTAGAACGTCTTGGTTTTACCCTCCAGTGCTTTTGTGGCCCGTGAAGGCATCTTCATTGAAGATGGCAAAGAAGAAGATAGAAACCGTTGGCTGTCGGCATCGCTAGTTGATGATTCGTACTCCAGAATGGCCGCCTTGACGGTCCTTGTACTGCTTCCACTACTGCTAGATGAGTCTTGTCTGTCCGGCCCTTGTTGTTTCGTTGACAATAAGCGACTTGTTGCTCCATTGTCGTCATTGTTAGCGCGAGCGCCGTTGTTTACAAATTCCGTTGCACTGATTTCCGCGTAGCTACGATTTGCCGAGGCCCTTCTCTGGGGTGAACGAGCGATAGCTGTAGCTGATAAGTCCTCCTTGTTCTCGTTCGTGCCATGTTCAGAGCTGTAAGAGCTGTCGCTGTTGACGTCGTTTCGCGCTGTGTCCGAACCAGAATCAGACACCTTCCTGCGAGAATTGACTTTCAATTGAAACGGGTTGACTTTCACCTTAGATTCACCTTTTGAAGTGAGCTTCCTAGGCAAGGTGTTACTCCGTCTGAAAGTGTAGCCGTTGTCCAGAAACTGACCGTGTTGCTTTTCCAGATTGTTCAATCTTGTTTGCTTTTCTTGTTCACCGTCAGACAGCGGCTCGTCAACATCACGAACGCGAGTTTGCGAACTGGCAGCCGGTTTCGGTTGCAGCTTGCTTTGATGTAAAGTAGATGGTCGCAAGGACGATATGTCACCAGCAGAAGACGAAGCAAGCGATTCTGAATCACTGAAATGCCTCCTAGTTAGCTGCGGAGTCAACGCATTCCTTTGCAAGGCAGGAATAGTAATCTTGGCCACTCTCGACACGCCGACACCGAAAGGTCGAGAGACACCGCTACTATTATCATGGTCGCTTTTCAATCCCGAATTAACATTGGAAAATGAAGTCAACGACGAACTGAGCATCGGTTGGGGCGACATCGGTGATGATGAAGAACCCCTGAACTGACCCGTGCTGCGATGCTCGGCAAGAGATGAACGGCGCACGGGAGGAGCCTTGGTGTCGCGCTGCAAAGCAGTCGGCCGATTGAGCTTATAAATTGCAGGCCCTGACATGGCGTCTGCTTCATGCAACCCACTCAGTGTTGTGTCGGTCGACACAATTTCGTCTGTCGCAGAGAAATCAAACGACGAATTCCTGCTCGCCGTGCCATAATCATCCGAGGTACTATCAACGGTACAAATATCAGACCGTTGGTGTTGAGAATGCCAAGATTTCGATGCTCTTTTCTTGTGGGTTGTAACCCTCGGTGCTAAACAACCGTCCTTTCTGGTTCGTTTTATTCGTCTCCTACGCCTGTCCTGTTCCTCGACAGTGCTGCTATCAGTCTCGTGAAATTCCTCTAAGCCAGTGCTAAACTCCGACTCGGAATCCGTCGACGACCAACCAGCTTTCTTGTTGACAACAACTTGATGGTTCACGTCACGATCATTCCTGTTAGCCGGCTCGATCAGTGTCCTTGAATCAGTTGGCAATTCTCTGACAACTGGGCTGGTCCTATCACAGCCGCTCTTGGCTTGTCCTTTCTCCGTTTGACATAAGGTGACTTCAGCTTCAGCAACTCGACAGTCTTGGCTCTCGCCCTCCGCTCTAATTTTCTCTCTTTGCAAACGATGCTTGTGTTTGACACGGTCGCTAATCTCTCCGTCTTGCTGCGACTCAAAGGCAGAACGGTGATTGTCCACAGCTAGACGTGTTTGACTTGGTGTTGTGCCTGGTCTAGACAAGCGTCCATTTACCAAGTTATCCGCCAAACGATGCCCTGACGGTTCAAACTCATCAGCAATTCTTAATCCATCACTACGCTCGGCGCTACTTCGAAAATTTCTGTCTTGTCGGTGAGTGAATTGTTCGACTTCCTGTCCATTGTTGAGCTTACTGTGAGGCAGCAGAGAGGGCGAAATATCCCCCTTGGTATCGTTGCTCAGTAAGGCTCTTACTTCGTTATTATTGTTGTCCTCTGGGTTACAGCCAATATTTACCGTTGGGCTCTGCTGCTGTTTTGCTGCTGATGACGAAGAAGGTCGCTTCAAAAGACCAAGAAAGACGTCGCATTGTGAATGACTCGAATTAATGCTGTTGTTGCTGCTGCTCGTGTTGCTATTGTTGTTGTGGTTGTGCACGCGGCTTTCTCCGCTGCTGTTGTTGTTGTGGTTAGACAGTGCCGTGGCATTGCGGGGCAGACGTTGGCCTTCATTTGTTGTCAATGCATCAACAACGGCTTTATTGACTGCGGCATCTCTCTCGCTCGTGTCTCGTCTCGTGATGTAGGCTTGCGTGGATAACACGTCCGATTCGACCGGCTTTTCGCCTTCTTTGCTCTTACCCTTTGGTTTGCCTAGTGTGGCGTCCTGTTCTTTGCTTCGCCACTTTGACAAGGCATCTGAGAAGGACATGTTCTGCTGGTCCTCTTGTTGTTCGTCGTCGCTGCAGCCACGAACACTGTCGCTCGTGTTATCTTCATTGTTGATGACATCGTGACGGCCACGAGCGTCGCATGGCGATGTGCTCTGGTACAAGCGCATCCTGTTGGAGCGCCGGTGTGTCCTCGGCAATGTGCTTGCTTTCAGCTCTTGATCGATCAACCCTTTCAGATGGTCCCGTGCCTTCGATTTGATTTGCACAGCCACGCGTCCTCTAGTAGCTGCTGGTGCTGGCGGCGTCGATGCAGATGCAATGCCATTCTCTTGCTGTTTACTGCGAAGGTGAGCTGCCCTCCTATTGCTCCTCGCCTGCCTGTTACCTTGCGTTCGCGGTCTGCTGCTGCTAAATTCACTTCCACGAGGCATCCCGCCACTGGAGGGGTGCACAGCTGATCTGCCTGCATCACCCGTGTCGGACATGAGTGCAAATATCAAGGCAGGGGCAGAGAGACCTTGCTAGATAGTAGATAACACTTTCGTATAAATTGTATTCACCGTCCAATGCGCCGAAACTACGGCAACGCGTCGATGAATAACGAGCCAGTGGCTTTGCTAAAGTGACATCTATTCAAATCGCAACGTGTGGCTTGGCCGTGACTCCTGTCGATTTGTCTCCGTACCGTGCTATAAATAGCGCTGGCCACGGGTTCAAGGACCAGGCACAGGCATGCACCACTCTGCGATGTTCGTATCCCCAACAGGCTGATGTTACGTCAGTTCCACTTGGACGCTCTAATTTCTCCGTCAAAAGCTGTTATCTTGATGGACTTGACAGTGTCGACAGGCGGCCTATGGTTGAGCCAGCACACACCGTGCAGTCATGTCGCAGCCATGGCGAATATGAGCAAGACGACTGTTGCACTGGCGATTGAAGAACAGGAGAAATGGGTTGGCGCGTGTTGCCTTCGCGCTAGAGCCGCGGACAAACACGACCTAGTTGCATAGTTCCCTGAGCACTGTTCGAATCAATACCCCCGTTCGAATCATCAAACAACAACGCAAACAATGCGACGGGGGATGGGCTCCCGCTACTAAATTGTGGCACCTTCTCGATCGCAACCGGACTGATACTGTAGCGTTTCGTAAATGACAGTCAAACTGTACGAATGCGTTTCCAATAGACGCCGGCGGAGTTATCCAAAAGTCAAAGCGAGCAATGGAGTACTTCGTTGGGCATCTAACAGGCGACGCCTCTTGCTATTTGCCGTCGCTGAATCGTTGCCCCGGAATGCTCCTATCGTGCGGTTTGATTCGCCGGCTGAGTTAGATTTCGTGGTTGTTATTGGATTGCAACAATGTGCTCTCGATGGCGAAACGTCAAAAGAGGAGTAATTTCGCTCTCGTTTCAACTAGAGCCCGCTGCCGACCAGACAGACGGACAGGAACAATCGCGACAGAGCATGAACACAGAAAGCTGGCCGCAATTCCCCCAGGATGACACGCTAAATGGCGCAAACCCTAACACATTCCCAGCAGACAATGACAGGATAGACGATCTAGAAGGATCGAGAGGGGCTTTGCCCGCAACGGGATTCCGGTGTGCTCCGATGGAGTGAGTGGCCATCCTCCATATGACGTCAGTGGGTCACCGCCAAGGAAAGCAGAGGAGGCATTTCGATGGTAGCCATCGCTTGGCAACTGCTTTCGAGTTCGCAGCACGATTAGTCTTGAGAGGGATGAGCAGATTGGAATACGGGATTCTGACATCATTCCATCCAAGTGCCGACGCAAAATGTGACTGACCATTCCTTGAGACTGCGAGACGATCAAACAACTCCAAGAACTAAACACAACCTAATCAGCATTGGTGAAATTCTCCTGCACATTCCATTGCAGCCTGGATAGAAATATCGGCGACACTCAATGTCCAATCAGAGTTAGCACCCAACAGCCCCTGACGATCACACGTGACCACGCTAACATCGAATGTCAGGTAGGAATGACTTAAACTCCAATCCAATCCACGTCAGACTCAGACAAATTTGTCCTTCAAAACATACAAATTCATTGCGTAATGGATTAATTACTGAAGAGTTGTAAGGGTTTCTACGAATAAAAGTAGACTACGCGTATAGAGATCGCTGCGAGCTTCGTTAATAAGTCAATATGCGAAATAAATTCATTAAATTAAAACGCACTTTTTCCGGTAAGTATGCCATGCGGTTGCCTTGACAACCAAGTACCTCAGGCCACCGCTTCCGTTAGGTCTTCAAGTGACCTTGCCAGGGGGAGGGGAACTATTGAATATCGCTGAGAGAGTGCTTCCACTGTGTCTGAATCTACTGCGTCACATTCTCGGCCCTTTGAGCCTCGCCCTTCTCGGCGATTTGAATTTCCATGTTCGTCACAAATTCGTAACTACCATAGCGCGACATTGACGCGCGCGATCCACGACTGACGACGCTGTCCAAGCTGCGCGATCTTTTCATCAGCGTCAAGTCGTCGTTGGTCGGGTCGAGCATCCAGAAGCTGCCATAGTCGATCATGCGACCTTCTTCCTCGCCATCAGCACACGAGGCATCGCGAAGTCGAGGCATTGAGCCGTTGGGAAGCGACGAGGAATGCGGAGAAGAAACGTCGCGCGCTCCGCCGCCAGTCGTCGGGACGTCAATGGCTGCAGTTTCGCCAGCAGGAACAGACTCAGCGCCAGAATCGGCTGCCACTGCATCTGCGTCGGCCGACTTGACGTTCTCGATTGGTACCGCAGGTGGCGAGGTGTCTAGTTCAGTTGATTTCTAAAACAAAATGAAGAAAAGAGGAGTTTGTAAGACGAATTGTCACAAGCACGCCATGTTGAAGTTGTCACATCAATATTCGCTGCTTGAGTTGAGCATGCGCAGAGGGCGAACGGCATAACTACTACGGGCTTAAGCGTAGAGACCGACAGACAGCCCGGTTTCAAGGCGTGGCACATACACAGCGCTGAGAATGTGGATTTGGTCGTGGCTCAAACAGCTGATCGCCAGCTCAACAGATGATCACCTCGCTGAGCACATTAAACATTACAAACACGTCTTGAACACACGATGCTAGAAAACAGTGCAAAGAGCGAGACAGTTATGGGCACCTCGTTGTCATCGTTGTTCGTCTTGGGCACGTTCACTTTGATCCGTTCGGCAATGGAGAGGACTTCTTGAGTTTCGTCGGCCACGGATACGAGCAGGCTCTGACATTTCTTCATTGATTTGACATTGCGACGGTGTTTGCCGGGTACTGCTAACTTCGAGACGAGTCCTAGCTGACTGCCATCCGCCTGACCGCCTTTCGCCTGACCGCCTTTCGCTGACTCCTTCACGTCCAGCTTCCCAGCAGCCTCAATGTCCTCCTCCACTTGCGGACGAACGAGGTTGATGAGGTCCAAGACACGGTAGCCAGACGCAACGATCGCCACGTGCTGCTCGCGTCCAGCATCCAACTCTGAAAAGACAAACGCGGCAGAATGTGAAAACAACGTTACAGCGAGGCCGTCGCGAGACAGACAGACAGACAGACAGACAGACCAAAACAAGCTTACTGTCTCGGTTACGTTCTTTCTTCTCGCCATCGCTCTCTTTCGCAGCCTCATCAAGCAATTCCTGGAAGGCGGTGATGGCTTGCTCGAATTCTACCCGTTTCTTGTCATTGGAGAACACGGCCTCGAATGAGTCAATGGCAGCTCGAAGCGCCGAACATTCATCAGCAAATGGTTGGTAGGTATTCGCTGACTTCTTGAAAATGTCGTCAGCCTCAGTGACATTCACTGTCTCTGGTTTGAAACTGTCCACTTCGTACAGGCCGTTATACTTGCGCTGGCTGCCTGACCTGTGCTTTCTCTTCCCTGGAGTGTGACTCCCTGATGTTTCCACAGGGCAAGTTTGAAAGGATTCGCCTTCCGGCGCTTCATCGGCAGGCTTCTCAGTCTGGTTTCCCTGGTTCGATTGATTAGGAAGAGGCTTGTTTTCGTGGGCTCCTTCGCTAGCAACACGCTTGCTCTCCTAAAACAAAGAAACGGAAAAATGGATTAAGTATTCAGATTAACTTACTGAGTACAGTCAAACCTGTATTAGTAGCAACCTCTATAGAGCAGCCACCTGTGTATAAAGGCCACTCTTCATAACGCCAAAAATGAAACTTCTATAGAAATCAACCTGGACAGAAAGGCCACCTCCCTATAAAGGTTATTCTCCTTAGGTCCCAAAGGTGACCATTATAGACAGGTTTGCGGTTTCACTGTACAGTAAAACAATGCTAGCCTTCATTGCACAGAATCAGAGTAAATTTGACCCCTACTACTATTAATTATAGTCAAACCTGTATTAGCGGCCACCTCTATAGAGCAGTCACCTGTGTATAAAGGACACTCTTCATAATTCCAAAATGGCGCTTTCTACAGAAATCAACCTGGATAGAAAGGCCACCTGTCTATAAAGATCATTTTTCTCAGGTCCCAAAGGTGACCGTTACAGACAGGTTCACTGCATAGATGATATTGCAAGGTCATTAAAATAAGGAATGTAAATTTAATATGTATGCATATTACACATTGTTCTGTACTGGAAGGAATATAACTGAAATTGAACCTTAGTTACAAAATGATTTAGAAACTATTTACAAATGGTTCTGTGCCAATAAAGTAAGCTTTACAAACGAAGAAAAAAAACAGATATGGAGAATGAAAGGTCGACTTTATCCAAACGACCCGGTCTTGAAATTACAGAGTGCTGTACAGGTTTCAGGCAAACTGTTCCAAAGCGAAATAACACAATTACAAATTAATTCATTGAATAAGTGTTATTGTAAAGGAATCTAGATTGCAGTTGGATGGGGATGTCCTTGTAAATGATCCTTTCATCTTCCAATAAACACAATAATTAACTAATCATCTTAATATCGGACATCCACATTATTGCTTCGTGTTTTCCTTCCAGTAAACTCTGGTTTTGTTTAGCTATTTGCTGTTCGCTGGTCATGTTGCCATTTGAGCTTGTACTGTCTTCTTGTCATCTATCGTCAATGACGCGCATCCAGTCGTGTCTGTAGACCTAAATGGCTACAGTCAAACCTGTCTAAGCGGCCACATCTATAGAGCAGCCACCTGTGTATAAAGGCCACTCTTCATAACCCCCAAATGATACTTTCTATAAAAATCAACCTGTACAGAAAGGCCACCTGTCTGTAAAGGTCATTTTTCTCAGGTCCTAGAGGTGATCGCTATAGACAGGTTTCACTGTACAACTGTGATCTGTAGTTAACCTGATATGACACAGATTCAATTATGATGGAACTACACTTCTATAATCGGGAGTGCAGTCAATCCTGTCTTAAGTGACTACCACCCAACGGAAAAGTGGTCTCTTAGCACAGGTGGTCATTAACACAGGTGAGATTGCTTTGTTTCCATCTTTAAACGTTAGACTCCTCAACCTTACATTGCATCTTGCATGGAGCTAGCCTTGATTTCATGTGAGTCACATTGTGATATTAGTACAATGTAATAGAGTGGCGACGTTTAATCAGAGGTCATTACCGTCACCACTGTCAGTTGAATGTTTGTCTAGATGTTAATAGGATAAGACATTACAAGCGAGCAACTTATTAGCTACTTTGTCTCAATCTTCTCGTTATTTCAAGAGAATAGCATGATGCAGTGGAACAGGAAGCATAGGTCTAATTTGTCCACGGCTTGAGAAGTTGCTGCACAGTGGCTTTCTTTCTTGACAATGTGCCAATGGCTCCTTTTCCTAGATTTACAGTACCAGTAAGTGTGCATTGCTGCTCTAACAACTGGTTTACATTTTGCAATCACACAACCAGCAATGTCTTATTCCTGTGTTTGCTCAGGTGCTGCTCACAGACGGAAAACATGTGATAGCCAAACAGTGCATAAAAATGAGTGTGTTTCAACTGCGGGGTTGTGACTGCATCTTTCGGCGGTGGTCCTCACATGCTCTAGCCAGTAGGCAGGCAGGTCCACAACATTGGTATTACCCAACAGGGCTTCTTCATCACGTTGCCTGGCAACATATCAAGCGTCTGCGAAAGTGTCCCTCTCCACTCTTGCGTGTGGATGCCGCCAATGCTGCTGAAGCAAAATTGAAACTTTGCGAGCATTTGGTTGTCTTCTCAAATCTAGTGGTTGTCTTCTCAAATCTGGTCCTGACTCCTCTGACCCTCTCGTCCCTCCTATTGGCTTCCCCGCAACTGATTCATCCTTCTTTGATACCTCTCCTGTAACCCTGTTTGAATTTGAATCTGTGTTGATGGCGCTGCGTCCCTTCGCAGCACCTGGACCAGTTATGGTCCTCGTCATTACTTTGAGATCCCATCTACATCATCAACACGAATTATTGGTCATCATCACTGCTATGTTATCGGCATCGGGTATGACTGTACTTGCGCAATGGCGTCAAGCACTTCTAGTATCTCTCCCAAAGAATGCCTCTTTGCTCCTCGACCAGCGACATGGCATTTACTTGTTGCCTACTGCTGCCTCCAAGGTGCACAACTAAGTCATTTACCAACATGTGTCACAAATAATGGACTCCTTCATGCCGATGATGCGGCATAACCAAAATGGCGGAAGGCAGGGAAGGAACACCACCAGCCAATTCTTTTGTTGAGAATTCTGATTGAGGGCTGCCGATATCATCAAAAAACATCATATTTGATTCGGTTCTTGACAGCAAAATTGATGGTCTACTTTCTATGTTCAACATCCTTCCAGTCTTAATTCATGCTATCATGTCTAGGCACTGCTATATATTCTCCTTTGCTTGATCTCGCTATGGTGACTCTGAGGACTTCCCAACATCATGTGGTGTCCTTCAGCGTGATCCTCTGGCATCTTTTTTGCTTAATTCGTTCATTGATTATGCGCTTTGTCATGCTTGCCAATAGGGAAGTGGATTCACTCTGAGCTGTCAAAGTTTGTCTCATTGCCCTGAAAAGAGACTGGCCGATGTCGACTTCGTTGACAATAATCGTCATGGTGTCCAACAACATCGAGGATGTGCAGAGAACTTTGACTGAGATCGATCATGTGGTTGTTCCGTTCAACATCACCGTCCAGAAGAGAGAACAAAAGGGCTGTATGGTGGACAAATAGCACACCAAGAACATCGACCTCATGAAATGCAATTTAGCCCTGCCAGAAGTTGTGAAGATTTCCTGCTCAAGTATCGGTTCAATTTGTGCAAGTGATTCAAAATTCGACAATATTATTATGATTTACAGTTCTTCAGTCGGGGTTTCACAGAAGCCATTTGTTATTTCCATTTTCTCAGAGTATGAAATATTTCATCACAACTTTCAAAGAGGACAGATTTGATTTTGAAGCTGGTACACATGGAGCCATACATTTTGGGCCACAGACAATATTTCTAATGTTCCTGTTCGAATGTAAACATGTTGTCTCATCGCATAGCCTCCTTCGTAAAGTATAATTATTGCTTGAAGAATATATTGAATTTGTTTTTATCCTTGTAGATGGCAGACATGTGGTTTTACAGGCATTTTCATCCATGTGGTCTCGGCCATGCAACTGTGCACTCAGTGTGACAGCTTTGTTTGTAGTTACGCATGTTGTCTTTTGCGGCTCAGTTAGTTAATCTGGATTAAATGTTTAGTCGATTTTAAACAGAGCATCGAACTTACAACTGCTCGGTTTTAAGACCTATTTCGATCCATGCTCTACAGTTTGTTTACCGTTTGCTAGCTGCTTAATCTCTTTGCTCTCCATCCCGGAAGATTCCTTGATCAGAAATGTCAATTATTTCTGGAAAAAACCTAAAATACAACAGGAAACTAAATAACCTAGAAAAACAGCAATGTTTCACAAACATTTCTTGCCAATAGCAGACAGAAATCAGCGCATGTGCAGGATTGAATGTCGTCTTGAGCTCGTCACAAAGGGGCCATTGTTTTCCACTATCCATTTATACTTTATTTATTTTCTCATTTATTCATTATCTAGAATACTATCCAATCACTGTTGATGCGATACTATATTGGAGCAACCATACAGTCTTTGGAAATCTAACTCCTTATCAGCCTGTAAAGCCATTACAAAGGTCTTTGTTACATTGGCATCCGGTCTTGACTGCAGATAGCATCAATAGAAATAACGTTAAAACTTGTCATTAAATTGATACTAATATAAATCTGCACTGTCACATCTCTCCTCCAGTCTGCAATTGGTTGAAACTGCTAAAAGTTCTGCTAAATCTTTAAGAAGAACAGCAGAGTTCTCATGGCAAGGACAGCTTTCAAAGTGCTCTCGCGTACAAAGAATTGAATCCAAATGGCGAAAACATGTCGCGGAGTCAGAGTTGTCGTGTTGCACACCATCCTCCGACAGGCAATGTTTTGCCTTTTGCCATTCATCGGTCAGGGTGTGTCAGAGCCATGGCACACCCGTCTGCCGTCATCAGCAAGCAGACCACAAGAAAAACACAAACAATCTAACAACCTGGAATGCATAAAAACATCTATCGTGAATTCGTGACCGTATCAAAACAACGGCAGGACTTTAACAGGCCAACTGATCAGGATCAGCTATAAAACTAAGCTGCGAGCCACGTCTCATTTCAAATGCTAGCAAGCAACCTGGTGTTTTGCGGCAGCACGTTGTCCAAAGGTTAGCAACAACTAACTGTCGCACGCATCACAGCGTCGAGAAGAAGACGCGGCACATCAAGTCCAACAATAAACAAACTGATCCTTGAAGTCACTTTGAACGACACCACGAGGGTTGATTCTTTGCGACAGGAACGGGCAGTCGACGCAAAAACAACAGATCAGCCAAAAGGCGTTTACATTGTCAACATAAATTTGCACAGGCGACTTACCTCAGCACCACACATGTTCCCCAAAAATGATCTCATTGAATTTCCCATTATTACGTCTTGATTTCTCCCGGCCGAATAGGTTTAGATTTATCCACAAGGCGAACAGGCGCTTGCACAATCACTCGCGAGTAAAGCTGCCGGGCGAAGAACTTTGTCTCGTGATCACCTCTCAGCTCTTTCGTGTCAACACCACAAATTATGGTAATGACTGACGTATTGTGCCCCTTGCACGATCGCTTTGAGATCTATTTCATCTGTAGAATTATGACATCCAGAGCCAGCTGTCGGATTGAACAATCGGAGACAAAACTAGAGAAAATAAAAGCCGTCGGCATACTTCTTCATGGAGTGAAGTACTCCTTACTTTTCATTGATTAATCGCCAAGGTCTTCAGGTGTGACATAAAATATTACGTCGCCATGGTAATGTCACGTTCCATTGACCTCAGCCTTCATTCGGCGCCGATCGGGAGAAAATAATGTCCTCTTCTAGATAACTAGCGGCTACGCCGCCGGGCCAACGGCAGGACTCAGCATAACGCATCTCAGTCTATCAGGTTGAGGGT
>OFHS01000459.1:467-24146 GCA_900245855.1 Calvadosia cruxmelitensis
GTCTTTAGCTCTGAAAATAGTTACCTCTTTAAATTGTAACCAGCACGTTTAGTGTTTTGTACTGCATTTCTGTGTGTTGTTTAACCCCCCGAAAAGGTCAAAAGGTCATTAAATTTCACCCCAGATGAATGCCTGATAGATTCGCAATGCTTTATTTTGTAATTGTATAAGTTTTCATTGGAAGAGGTGCTCAATAATATCCCGTTGCTAATAATATCCCGTTGGTATCTTTCTTGGAAAGTGTGTTCTGGACTTCAACGCTCGTTTTCTCCGCAGTTGAGTTTTTGATTTCCGTCGCAAGTTGATTTGCATTTTTCTTTGTAAAATATGCTATACTCATCAGATTGAAAAACCGATTGAACCATTTGAAAGCCCATAAAATGTTGCATGCGCTGGTGTGTAAAACTCAATTTCGAAAATCACCTCACGAAGTCAGGTTTCGACAGCAGGGGTCACATATACAGAATAATAGTCCAGAGAAATTTAACTGGACCCACTCCTATGCAGTCCTTTTAAGCGGGGGGTGATATTAACCGGCGAGGTGATATTGACGGAGTTGCACTTTATTAGCGATGATGGCAGACAGTATCACAGTGTCATTTCAATGAGCCACTATGCTCTTCCATTTTGGAAATTGTAAAATTCAGAATCAAAATTAGGTAGGAAAGTAGCTACAATGATTGTCTTTACCAGAATAGAATTTGCTGGAACTACACTTCTTGAAATAAAAAGTAGTTCTCTACATCTGCAATTACTTTTCTCAAAATGTAATCAGAAGCTACTTCGCTACAAACAAGTTGTAATTGACTACAACTAGCTAACTACTTGCCGTTCATTGCTTCTATATTTGCTTATTTTATTATTGAGTAGAACCAATAGAAATCATGCAAAAAGAACTTACCAGCTAAATCAACAAAGCTGATCTTTCCGTGTTTGACGACTGGAAAATCGATTATTTTCTTGCTATTTGTCTATACATGGAATAAGAAACGTGACAATCATACATTTTATACTACAATTTATATCATCATATAGATATTGGAAGTAGCTATATATAGCTTGTAGAGTGAAAATTACAATGCATAATGATCCTGTTTTTTTCTATGTTCACAATTAGAGAAGAGACACGTGCATGCGTGCGTCTTCATCAAACTATTCAGAGTCACTAACAATCTTTCTCATGCAAATGAGGCATTCATATTACATAAGACAGAAATGTGTGCAAGCGAGGCTCTGATACACGGCTACAATAATAATTTTAGCATACAGTCACGTATTCTATAAAATCGAGGATATAGTCCCAAGTACCTCTTCAGTATCAATGTGGATTGTCAACATACAATGACTTCGACTGGAGTGATCATTAAATGCGTGACTGCCAACTTGTCGATTCTGTAACCCTTCCAAAAGAGAAAAACAAATCAAAAAGTTACATTTTCGCAGTCTTACCACTCCGATTACCGCATTAGTAAATATGAAATAGAGGCTAGATAGAATACGAGGCTATTAAAACTTAAACTTGTCACACAATGCATGGTAATGACATTGGCAAAGTCTCTATGATTGAGTTACTGTCTAAAGGCCTTGATGTCAAAGGTCGAAAGGTCGTCTTGTTGAAGACCAACCTTCCTCGAGGAGTACCATCAGATCCTCTGGAGAGTAACATTCCGCAAGGAAGAGATTCTCAACAAAGAAACCACTCTCGCGCGACCAACGGACGTTCAAGGACCGACTGGCATGTGATGGGTTAAGTAGGTCTTTCACCTGAATAAGAAAAGTTCTCCTTTGACATGGTTGGCATAATTACAGTATATAGAAGATTCGTATAAATAAAATGTAATCGGACCCGTATTATTTTTATTGCAAAAATAATGTATTAGATATGCCTAGAGTGTAATTAGAGTTAGAAAGCACTGAGAGTGTGAGAAGACTGCAGTTGTTTAGAAAGTATTGCATATATTGATGGTTATAATTCAGAAAAAAACTAGTTGTATTCAGTAATTTTGGTTAGACGGAAAGAGCTACCTAAAACCTAAGCAAGAGGAGCCAAGCCGAAGTCGTTATAGAAAGCTGTGCGGGAATGCAAACCGAAGGTACTTTGTTTGAACATGTAGTCGCTGATATCCGTATGTTAGTTCTTCGTTTGAGCCTGTATTCATGAAAGCGTGTAATAATTCCGTTTAGGAAAATTACACATAATCCCACACAAAGTAGTAATCACTGCGAGAGTTGCTAGGCATTGCCGGAGAAACACGTTGTTGGAAACAATTTAATTTTCATCATATAATGTATTATTTTTCATTCATTTGTTGTAGATTATTTATCCGCATGTTCAATTGAATAAACGCTTTGACTTTAGGAATGTTCATGACACAAACGAGGACGTTTTGGCTGTCATGAAAACGTTATGACCCGTAACCGCTATTGTTGAACCGAAACTTGAAGTCGCTTGAAGTTTGGCGCGCAACACAGAGAGCAGGAGATGAGCAGCCTCGATCATTGATGCTACAATCACACGAGAATGAGTCTGTGGAGTGTTGCTGACGGTGAGGAATATTCCATGCGCCTTCGCGCTCAGAGAGCACATGAGCCGTTGACGTGAGCGTTATCGTCTACAAGTATAAATATAGTATGTAATGTTTATAAATCAATATATTTATGGCTATATGTTTGAAAGTGAATAGATAATCTTTTTCATAATTTAGTTAAATCAATTAACATATTTTACAGTACTTTTTAATGACTGACGCAGTAAAGTTCCGCCTGCGTATACAGTAGGTTAACGTACTTTTTCGTTGTAGACTTCCAGATATGATGCACGCAGTGTAAAATCTATATCCCTGTTCTCAAGCTCGTTGAAGAGGTAATAGAAAGACCTAGAGAAAAACAAGATCAATGACTGAAAGTTTAAATACAGAAGTAATAAAGAAAGAAATGCTCTACAATATCAAAATATGGTCATACAGTACTAATATTAAAACTCGTAGTCAGTTGCAAACATGTGAGTCCCGGCCTGGTTCACTACAAGTTACTTTTGTAGCTAGCGCAGCTATATGAAAAACAACTTTTTCCAGTATCTTTTATACTTAACTAGCTATAATACACTGAGCGTAACTTGTATCTATAACTAGCGATATATTTTCCGAAGGTAACTCATTAGTAGCTTTTTAAGTTTCTTTCCGTTTATTGTGAGCTGCTTCTTCTTGATTTAAGCTGAGTCCACCTCTTTAATGAATCAGTAGTATGGTCCACTCATGCATATACTGTGTGCGGTTTCCCCTAAACCCAAACAGACGTTTCTAACTTTGCAATATATTGCTTATTGCATTCTGTATACTGTACTGGAAGCATGTACGTTAAGGGCACAGAAGTACATTATGCTCCACTATTGAAAGTGATGAATTTTGATAGGATACTTTCAGCTCATAGATATGCACTGCAGACCATATTTTTTGCTAATAATATTCGACGTTTCATTTTGTATTGTATTACAGTATCAAGCCGCTTTTATGCACATCGGATATACAGTGCGGTACAGTCAAACATGTATTAGCGGTCACCTCTACAGAGCAGCCACCTGTGTATAAAGGCCACTCTTCATACCCCAAAATGACACTTTCTATAGAAATAAATCTGGACAGAAAGACCACCGGTCTATAAAGGTCATTTTCCTCAGGTCCCACAGGTGACCGTTATAGACAGGTTTCACTGTATACAGAAACTGGCTATAATTATTATTGAATTATACAATGGGAGTTTAGTAATAAGTATTGCAGATATTTCTAGAGTAATTCTATAGTTTTCAATGCTTTGAAAATTAATTATATTGCATTAGGCATGTTTACCAGAATTACTTTTGTAAGTTATCCGTTTATATCAAAATAAAGAAGTATTTAATCTTTTAAAAACAAAAACAAAATGGAAGAATTGTTCAATTTGTAAATAACCAGGTCCGAAACAATTTTTTTAATTGTAGCTTGTTTTAGCTATTATTGTACTAAAATGTTTTTAAATTGATTGCCTGATAGGTTTTAAAAGGTTACGAATTAAAGATATTAATATTATAGACAAATTTCACACAAAGGAGAATAGATAGTCCTGGATTCTCTCGCTGTACCTTGGCAGTAGTCCGTGTGACTCAGGCTCGGACAAACGGCTCTCGTTTCCCTATCGAAACAACAAAGATTTCACTTATTCGAAATAATACTCTTCACAACCAAATAATTTCACGTGTAGTTAATTATACAGTAGAAGTTATCCAGTACTGTAAATAGCATACCGGTCCCACAGGTCCTGTGATTGTATGTGTCTTGCCAGATCCAGTTTGACCGAATGCGAAAACGGTGCAAGAGAAACTGGGTGGAAAAATTAAGAAAAAATGTTGAGGTTATAACACATATTTAGGACGAAATAAAATAATATTTTCTGACAAAATCTTTCACAGAAGTTTCTTACCCATTCACTGCAAAATTGATAAGATCCGATATGCCAGAATGTTCAAAAACCTAACGGAAGACCAAAAACTTTAAGTTTACAAAAGTTTCGATTTCTTCGAGTGGTCGAAAGATGAAGCGTAACAAAATTGCTTACTTCTTCTTGCGTGGAGGATTTCGTGAAAATATTGTGAAATGTAAACTGCTTTGTGGATGTTGATCCGTATTTGACCTAAGACAAAACAGGATGTAGAAGCGACCTTGACGTAGCCAAAATTTGGTATTTCAATCAGTTCATTATCGGGGAAAATAGAATTAACAGTATATAACGGTAATTCAATTGCTCACACTTAGCTGCCGTTTTGAGCACAATTCCAAAGCTTCTTTTTCTGCATTTTCCTTTTCTGCGTCATTGAATGGACGAATTCTATAAGTAAAAACTTAATCGTAGGATAAATAATTCATAGCAGAGGTAATTAAGGTCAGAAATTCAATTTGCATGAGCTAGCTTTCTTTGAGAATCTATTGATTTCTGTGGGTGGGATTATTGACAATTTATTGCATTGTGATTTTGCGGTAAAATACTAAAATTTCAGTTTTACCCCACTGAAGTGTATGACTTTACCTGACAACAACTTTGACATTTCCACCTTGGTTTTGCTCTGATAACTCGGTAGATGTGCTGGTTCTAGACGATGTTGCACTGTTGTGGACTGGTCTGGAACGAAACGAGAAGCGTAAACGAAGATAAAGTCATATTCAAGCTGACTTTTCCCTCTTCAAACTTCTCTTAAACTTAAAATGAGTTCTAATAGATGGTAGGGAAAAGTTATAACGGTGGAGGCTTGAACGCTAATCGTTGAAAACACTATAAATTAAAATTGTATTATTGTACAAAATTCATGTTCAAGCGTTATACGAACTATAGACAATCGTGCCACCTTGAAAGTATCGATCCTAATTCTCTTCTGTTAAATGCAATGTGTGGTTTCACTGTTTCAAGAGCGGGAAATATTAAATTTTTAATGGCACCACAATTCCACTAGAACTGTGAGAAGGTAATGAACTCTCAGTGTTAGCAAAATATTTTATGCACCGCAAACATTCTACCAGAATGTTCGTAGCAGCATCTCAACGTTGAACCACGATCAGTTACGAGCAAACCAATTTTGCATAAAATCAGGGTCTGGAATCATCACAAATTTAAAATATTCAAAAATTTCTATCTGGAATAATCGATACAATATTTTGCATAATTAAAACATACCCCAAGTCCGTATTATTGTTTCCATCTGGCTCTGAGTCGTTGATAAATCTCTCATTATCCATCCTGAAGTTCTCCCTGGCATTATCTCGATGTGTTGATGAGTTTTTTTGGTGATTCAAATACCTTGGCACATATTCGACCTCACCATTTTCTTTTGCTTTGCTGTCTACGTCTGGGACTTCCTTTTTTCCATCGTTTTGATTCCTATCTCCTTCCATCTCAGCGGTGCCTGCTGAATTAGTTTCATTATTAATCAGTTCAATATTCTTGTCCGGGCTCCCTCCTGTACTCAGTTTGGTTCCCATGGGATTTTCTTGCTTTTCTTGCTTAAAATTCGTTTCTGCAGTCGTTTCTCCTTGAGTTTGGTTTTCTTCAACAGGCGGTTTTGCTCTGGAAGAGCTTTTATCGCTTGTTTGGATCGATTTAGCCTTTACACTGATTTGCTCTGCCATCGATAAGGACTTCCCCGAGAAGCAGACTTGGCATGCCCGAAGTGCTGAAATATGTAAAGAAAAATGTCCTCAGTTGTAGAAATATCAAAGTAGGGGAGAACAGACATCTAGACAAAGGTTACCTTGTGAAAATCTCCCCGAAGTTTAGGCGCCTAACACTCAATCATAAAGCCGAGTGTGCCAAGAACCCACTGGTATTCAACATAGACGATTTAATGTGTTTGAGTAGCCCTTGAAAATCAATGTCAACATAGGACGATGCTTTCATGATCTCTTCGCGAAGGCTGCTGTTTGAAAACAAATACTATTGATCTCCGTTTATTTGAATAGTTTAATCCGTCGACTTGACAACGCATGACCTTACGTTTGATTGACATGTGAATGATAGCAGTCATCCTATTGGTCGATCTCGCCAATGTTCGTGCATTACCAGAAAAAGCTGCGTTTTTTATATTATAATACTTGTACGAGCGCATTCAAATAATGACACAGTTTTGCACCTCATTTTAAGATCTAATTCTAAAGCAGACAGCAGTTCAGAGAGGGCATAAAGCATCGATGAATTCTCTGGTATGCTCTTGTTATCCAGAGGGCCTTCGGCCGGCTTCCTGGTTCGGAATTCTTCGTCCGACGTAAAGATTTGGAAACATACGCCAACAGCCACAAAACGACTAAAATAGCTATGAAAAAAGCCCTCACAAACTACAACATGCGACTCTGCCCAGAAGAAAAGCAACAGTAACATTCCGGTTGTCATTTGCTCTTTGTATACTGTATTATGGTTCGGAGCTTGCTCGTTACTTGTTATTTTATCCATTATAAAATTTTGATCTGTTGTTGTAAAAAACGCTATAATTATAAGAAATAAATCATTATCATTATCATTACAGTGACATATCAGTGTGGAAAAATACAGAATTATCCGACCAAATGGCAAATTTGGGCTCAATCTAGTCTTTGAGATACTATAAACAGTTGATAATTAATACTTATTTTACATTGCGGACCGTCTCCATCAGTGATCAAGGGGTACAGGAATGTGCAGTTACAGAGGTAATATTTATATGTCATTTGTTTCTGAAATAAAACAAAGTTCTTCACTCAGCATAAATACGGTGCATATACAGTATACCAAGTTAGAAGCAATTGAAATGTGCATGTTATGTACAGGGATTACTTTATAATACTGTCAACTGTGAAATAATAATATACATTATTAGAATTCCCTCCCATGCTCTTCAGCTAACAATACTAGTCTAAATTTAAATCATTGTTCACAGTGTCTGGTTTTAGGTGTTAAACGTAAAGCAATAACGGTTTTGTGGCGGTCTGATCAGAGAACAATAGGATTATGTCAGTGTTCAGATCACGAATCAGAGCAGCCTTCGTTAGTCGCTAAGAATGTCTTGTTATTAAATCTTCAAAACGTTGCTTTCGTGCCATTTGTACTCTCCATCCTTCGGACATATTCCCAGAAATTCCAGCATCATTAGAGTTGTACTGTTGAGGATATTTACAGGTACAACAGAACACTTATAACTAGCATTATTTTATTAAAATCTTGTAGACATTTTGAAATTAATGTTATTTTATTTATCTATTTTATCATGTTTTTATGTACGAATTTTATTATGATGCATTAATCTGCGACCTCAGCGCCATAAAAACAAAGCCTGTATCTGATTGGAATCCTGATTAAATGATGATGATGATGATGATGATGATGATGATGATGAATATGTAGGATAGAACAGTGAAACCTGTCTATAATGTTCATCTCTGGGACCAGTGAGAAAAATGACCTTTATAGACAGATGGCCTTCTGTACAGGTTGATTTCTACAGAAAGTGTTATTTTGGGGTCATGAAAAGTGGCATTTACACACAGGTGACTGCTTTATAGAGGTGGCCGCTAATACAGGTTTGGCTGTAGTGGGCCATTTCTTGCTGCAAGCTTGGCCGCACGTTTCAACCAGACCGGAAGCCCTTGTTGTCACGTGTAGGACTTGCTGTCCAATCAAACGCCAAGTTGCTATAGCTTCCTTTGAATAATTCTGAAACAGACATTCATTTCTTTGAATTATTATTCAAACCGAGTGAAACCCGAAAGCCTTGACATGGGAATATTCGTCAACAACTTTCACCGCTGGAGCACATCTGCAATTTGCAAGATTTCATTACGTTCAATTTGGTTGCAAACTTGTTCCTTATCCAACATGGCTACCGGCGACAGCGTGTTTGTGTCTACCACGTGGCTTTCCGATGCGATGAAGTCATCTGATTTCAAGCAGAAATTCAGAATTGTTGACGCTAGTTGGGATTTACCGATGATGAAGAGAAACTTCGTCGAGGAGCACAAACAGAAAAGGATATGTTGTGCAAAGCTATTTGATTTCAAGGAATGCAGTGATAAAACAACAGACCTGCCTCACATGTTACCAACTGCTGAGCAGTTTGCAAAATACGTCGAGGAAACATTTCAGTTGAGAAACGACCACCATGTTGTTATTTACGACAACAGTGAGCGATTTGGTTTGTTCTCTGCTCCTCGTATCTGGTGGACTTTCAAAGTGTTTGGCCACGAGAAAGTCTCCGTGTTGAATGGTGGGCTGCCGAAATGGTGCAAGGATGGCATGAGTACCCGCTCAGGGGAGTATGCCCCTGACGAAGCGTTACCAGGTACAGTTATGTACATTTGATGTGGGCGTGACTCAAAACATGTCCGATGGCCAAGACGGGGTTAGGGGGACCCGGGGTGCATTATTATCTTGGTACAATGCACACCGCTTCCGCTTCTATGAATGTCTTGCAGCAACACGTATGCAGGCAGCCTGTAGGCTGTTTCACATACACCAGTGACCATCTTTCTGTTGTATTATTGGCAAGTGCACGAGCAGGCATGAAAATAAATTTGTAACAAGATGGAGTTGTCCGTGTCTCGTTAACTAACTAAGGAATAAATGACGAGGCTTGTCCTGGGTATAAGGTGTATAATAAGCACTCTTGCTAACTCTCAATCTGATGAAATACAGGCGGGCAACAATATTTATATGTGACAAACAGAAATAGGAACAATAGAGATTAATATACAAGAGGCTAACTGACGCGAGAAAGAGGTTACGAATAATTAGGTACGCTACAAATTCAATTCAATGAATATTAATGTAGCCTACTATAAAGAAGTTGCAGTGAAGAAAATAAATGACTGATTATCAAAAGTATTTCAGTTATGTAGAAAGGTGCAAACTTGTAGAATCACTGAGAGAATGACCGTCCCATTATAAATTAATTGCACCAAATATTTTTGAGATTTGGAGAGAGTTTCTCGGAAGCTAACATTACTCTTATCAAATTCTGTATTGTTATGTAGGAATACTCTTCCAGCACCACATGAAACAACTTTACCATCACGCGAAATGAGTTCACTACCACACAAAGTCGTTTAACGACACAACAACATAATTTATAATTTTATTACCACGCAGAGAGCAAACAGCTCCACGCAGTGCAAGAAAAGTACCACAAAACAATTTCACCACCACCCAGCGCAAAGGTTGACCACTTAAAGCAGCTGTGGCGTTCCATACAGTCAAACCTTTATTAGCTCCAGTCAGCCACCTCTATAGAGCAGTCACCTGTGTATGAAGGTCACTCTTCACAACCTCAATTTAATAACACTTTCTATAGAGCTCAACCTGGACAAAAATGACCACCTGTCCATAAAGGTCATTTTCCACAGGTCTGAAAGGTGACCATTCCAGGTTTCACTGTCCTTCCGTAGACAATTGTGCAGCTGAGTCTGTCAGCTGGTAATCATCTATGTTATAATCCCATTGTAAGTCATCCCCTCCTTGTTGCTTGTTTGTAAAACCATTGACTTGACTCTTTTTCTCAGCTGGTACTCGTACAATTTACAGGTAGCTGCTGCTTGCTTCAAAATAGACTTGAGCTTGTGTTGTTTATGTCATAGCTGCTGGTGCTCCGTACAAGGCACATTTCCATCCCGAGTTGGTCAAGGATATGTCATTCATGATAGCAAACTGTACATCGGACACACCATTTCAGGTTGTCGATGCAAGACCAAATGGCCGATATAGAGGTATCGCCCCTGAACCAAGATCAGATATTGAAAGTGGTCATATCCCTAAGTCTGTCAGCTTGCCGTTCTTCAACTGTTATGATATGGAGACAAAGATAATGAAAAGCAAGGAAGAAGTGCAGAAGGAATTTCAAACCGCTGGAGTTGATGTCAACAAGCCGGTCATTTCTTCGTGCGGTTCAGGCATAACAGCATCTATCCTTGCTTTAAGTTTCTATTATGCACAAGGTGGACTGATACCGGTATACGATGGGTCTTGGACGGAATGGTTTCTGAGGGCTCCGAAAGATCTGAGAGTCAGTGAGAAGGATGAGTAATGCCACTCAAGCAAGTCCCAAAATGGCTTACTGTTGCGTTTCCAAACTGCAAATTTGACAATCAGCACCGATTCCATAGGTTATAAACTTGTATTGTTTGCCTATGTTGCCATATTATTGTGTTGTGCACTGGGAAATCACAGTTGAATAGCAGCCAATGCCATTGGCTACTTATTTACGATGCTTCACAGAAATTGTATGTAATGCTGCAATGTTTGAAAATATTGTACTGAACACACGTGTTACTGCTTTGTCCTTGTTGCTAATAGAAATGATACGAATCCCTGATACGAATCCCTGATACGAATCCCTGATACGAATCCCACATTGAACGGATTGTTATAGAGGAGGTAAGGAGAAGTGACTAATTTACGGCCATAAGAAGTTCCTGGTGTTTACCGTGTGTATGTCTGTGGTATCAAACGAAGTGTCAAGTGTTGTGGCGTCACTTTGTCATATGCGTTACGTGTTGGATTGTTCTTGTGTCAACGTGTGTCAGCGGTAGTTTGTATAGTCATGCGTTGTAAATATATAGTGTTGTGCTTTGTCGAATGAAAATCAGTGTGCTCAAAGTTCTTGGCGAGGAGCCACTCGCAATGTTGTCGTCTCTGTCTCCCTCGCACTGAACCATCGACTTACACCGTGTTTACAAAATGCCAATGATGGCAAGTTTACAACAATGCGAGACAAAAATGAAATAATTATTGTATGTCTGCTGATTGCATAATCGATATAAAATCTTCATCTATATAAAATGTTGTAGTACAAAACTATTTTATCTATGCACACATCTGAATAAAAGAATGTTTCGCAAAGTTGAGAATAAATACAAAGTCAATTTTAACTAATTAAGTAGCTGATATAAGTATCCCCGACAGTAAAGATTCAATTAATCAGAAAATTGGACATGTTGCGTTGTTAGGAATTATGTCAAACGATCGTTCTAAAATCTCTGTATCTTCTGCTACCTACTGAGGATAGCGCAAAGATGATCATTTAGTCTTTGTTGACTTCAAAGGCGGTAACGCAGCCTAAAAACAAAATTTAGACATGATACTAATTTCTTGATTGATTATTACCTTAACCGTCGGGCAATTTCAGTCGATGAGATATACAATTATACTGTACATGCAGGGTAGCCATTGGAAAATCTGATGTGCATTAACCACAGCAACATGCTGGGCTGTAACGTAACTAATAACGTTTTCAAGCTACAGTGAAACCTGTATTAATGGCCACCTCTATAAAGCAGCCACATGTGTATAAAGGCCAATCTTCATAACCCGAAAATGACACTTTCTATAGAAATCAACCTGGACGTACAGAAAGGCCACCTGTCTATAAAGGTCAATTTTCTCAGGTCCCAGAGGTGGCCGTTAAAGACAGGTTTCACTGTACAAAGTTATTGATGCTACAATGAACTAAGGTCAAGGACATACCTAATGCAAAGAATAAGCATCGCAATCCAGTACTCGACTGTAATGGCTGTAGAAATTTTGGAAGAAATTTCTAAATTGCAACTATCAAGGGATAATTTATTTCAGGCAAGATTGTAATACCGTATTTAGTTTTTAAATTTGTTAGGCAAAACGCTACTACAATTAAATACTAAGTTTTTCTGAATTGTACTGTAGATTCATAGTACTGGAAATGTCATTATAATGTTATGTTATTGAAATAAATGAAACTACTTTTCTTTACAATTAGTTAATTTTCAATTTCTATTTATGCTTGATCGTTAGGCATCCAAATAACAACACATAATAAAATCCACTACAGAGAAGAATGTTTTAAGGGGCCATTGATCTTAAATCTCAATTATCAACAATAATAAAACATGGCTTTTACTTACTATCTTCCTATGCTAGTGTGGCGGTCTTATCAAGCTTTTACGTCACAACTCAGACCGCCAATCAGCGCCCTCCGTCAGTCGCTATAAATGTCTTGTATTTCGTAATGTCAACTCTCTTACAATCTGTACTCTCGAGCCTTCGGACGGGCTGGCTACCCTCCTTTGTATCTGCCACAATTATATATCCAATTACATCCACTTGCCTACAACTACATATTCTACACTAGCATCAATGAAAGTACAGTCAAACCTGTATTAGTGGCCACCTCTATACAGCAGCCAGTCAGCCACCTGCGTATAAAAGCCATTCTTCATAGCCCCAATATGATACATTCTATAGAAATCAACCTTGACAGAAAGGCCACTTGTCTATTAGGCCATTTTTCTCAGGTCCCAGAGGTGATCGTTTTAGACAGGTTTCACTGTAACTTTGAATGTTGCGGTAACTAGCTACTTTTCCTGACAAATTGAAATGACTAGTAACACTTTTGAAGTTACGTTTAGCAAAAATAAGATTAAAGAGTAATCTTCACTTTTGAAAAAAACTATCTTCATCTGTAACCCGTTACTTATAAAGAGATAACTTTTACAGCCTTCTCAAAATGCGACTTTCTATTCTGCCAGTGTTGCTCAGGTCTTGTTCCACTTTTTACATTTTGTATTCCTGGATTATTTCACTCTCTCGCAATTTTTGACTGGAAAATCATAGTGCTATTAACAAGGTTACAGTAAAACCTGTCTATAACAGTCAGCTCTTGGACTTGACAAAAATGTCCTTTATAGACAGGTGGCCTTTCTGTCCAGGTTGTTATCAATAGAAAGTGTCATATTGAGGTTATGAAGAGTGGCCTTTATACACAGGTGGCTGCTCTATAGAGGTGACCACTAATACAGGTTTGACTGTACAAGCAAATAATTTTCACAAGAAAAATGTGTGCCTATATGTAAACATTGCACATGTAAATGTTACATGTTACACTTTCTATAAGGACAAAGACTTACAGTCCATCTGAAGCCATCAGACATTGAGAAATGAACCATTTCATTTACATCACTTCGTCTGTTATTCTTCTTTGAAATAGGCTTGTCATCCACAAGAAAATTATACTTTGAAATAGGATGCTTGATGAATGCAGAAAGCCTTTTCCGTTGACATTCGGCAAAACGTGTGGCTATATAGATAAACGGAACATTGCAAATTAAATAATTAAAGCCACTGACAGCAAAAACTGCAACATCCAAAGGGAAATTGGAATCATTCGTTGACTTACGCTTTTCGAGAACGCTCGTGTCAAGTGCCTGGTTCTTTCTTCTGAACTCAGCCCAGAATGGCACTAATTCCTTTAACACGATTGCTTGAGCATCATCGAATATGGATGGATCCCGTTGGTCTTTCTGCATCTTCTGCACTGATGAAAAGCATTGTTGAACATGACTGCTGATCTTTGATGCCAAATCAGAGGGAATATCAATCTACGACGAGAGACGTCAGCTGCAAATTTGTCGCAATGTTTATCGACAATATCTACCCAAAGACACAGTTCCAGCATGACTTGTTTATAGGGCCTACTTATCCATGTAACTTGGTAGATCTTGCTAGATATTAAAAATCAAATAAGTCTTTATTATGAGAAGGAACTGTTTGCATTCTAAAGAAATTAGCACGACCAAATCATTGTGCCAAAAGCTATGAAATTTCTATCATCACATCCAAAACACATTCCTATTATCAGAACAACTCCTACATCAACACTTGGGATTATAACAACTTCCAACCAGCTGGACTTGATCAATAAAGCAACAAGTCAATCAATTAAAACAATATTTATTAAAATTGTTGGGTAGCGCTGCTATAAAATTGACCTTTTAAGGAAATTAAATAAAAAGATAATGATGGCGAAAACGAGGAGTCAAAATATTAAATTTGTAAACATTTGATCATAGTACTCCAGCAAGAAAATCAGCAAGCTGTAACAAGTTTGCATATAAATGGAAATACTTGCATATAACTAACGAATAAAATTTAATGTCAGCCATCGTAATTTTACAACGTACCGTACATTACCACATATAGGCCAAATTTCTAGAACCAAACTATATATCTTGAAACTCTAGCTTGGCATATATGTTAGTGCTGTTTAAGGTTCATTAAATGATAAAAACAAAGATTTAAGGAAAACATGGTGGTCGCCTTATACATAAGATTAGCTTGCACATGCTAATATACGATAGTCAAGATGAAAAAAAATACTAAAAGTTCAATTGTCATCTCACCTGCAGCCAAGGTGGCGTAGCAGAATCAATAAATACATCAACAATGACTTCTGCCTTGCGAGTTAGGGATGTCTACAAGAGAAAGATATATAACATCAAAAACGAGTTATGCTGTTATAAAAAAGAGAAAAGAAATATAAAATATTGATGACTTTTCGTGTCTTTTAAAAAGGCTTCTCTGACACCTTTTTACCATATTTTGGCATATTTTACTTTTGATTAGTTTATTAGAGAAAATGAAATTATTTGTACAGAATTTTCACATCATTTTCAAGTTTTGTCATGTTCTTTCTGTGTTTAAATATAGTGTCAGCAAAATGCAAGGCTGGTTTATTGTTCCACTTACAATTATAAAATAACGTTAATCCAATGGTCTCGTTAATATGAAATTGCAACATTACCTCATCCAGAAATGGATACATTTCCTGTCAACGACAAAACATACAAATGAATTAAAGATTATATCAACAAAATGCATGCTTCATTGAAAGAATGAGTATGTCGTCATATGCGGAGCCAATGAATACGAAGATGCTCATGTCATTCCCGAATAACACCAGCAAATCTAGGATTGTGTGGCGGTCTTGTGAAGCATTTACGTCACAACTCAGACCGTCAATCTGCACCCTTTGTCAGTTGCTATAAATTTCTTGTATTTCGTAACTTTGTTCTCTTGCAATCTGTACTCCCGAGCCTTCGGACGGGCTGGCTACACTCTGTCGTATCGGTCACAATCATATATTCAACGTTACCTTACACTCGCCTGTTCTTGCATCAACATTTAACCTACATACACTACAGTTTGAAGGCTTCCTGTCGAAGCGTTATTATTATGAACATCTCAAAAGACAGTAATATAATGCATATGGCTTACAGTAAAACCTGTCTATAACGGTCACCTCTGGGACCTGAGAAAATGACCTTTGTATGCAGGTGGCCTTTCTGTCCAGGTTGATTTCTATAGAAAGTATCCTTTTGGGGTAATGAAGCTCTAGTGGTCTTTATACACAGGTGGCTGTTCTATAGAGATGACCTCTAATACAGGCTTGACTGTACAAGAAAAGAATTTTCACAAGAAAAACGTGTGACTATATGTAAACATTGCACATGTAAATGTGTAAATGTCTTTTTTAATGAGGGTAGCTCAATTAGCCAAAGGTTTGTCTTCCCCATGGGCCCTCGATAATTAAAACCATGAAAGACACAACGGATATTATGTGTCAGCTGGATCAGGAGTCAAACACGGGAATCCTGACTGGCAGCCACACATCCTAGCCTCTGACCACACTAACGCAGTATATCCAGCTTGGAAAGACATCTGACTGTACAATCTAAGATTGGTTAATTTTACAACTTACCTTGAACTTCTGAACCTCCATAAAAAAATCTAAATCTTTTTCTAATCTTGAGAAGCCTTCCCATTCAGCTTCATGCACAAGATAGAAACGAAATAGATTGATCTCAAGAGAAGGCTTTCCATGCGAATGCTGAATTGCTCGAAGGAAGGACATCTTATCTTCTTTTGAAGGGATGACTGTAGGAATTATCTGTTGTTAAAGAATACGAATAGCGCTGTAGAGTTACTTCAAGCTGTAGAAAACAATCAGTATCCCATAAACGTTTCACCGCAGGCTATGGATTATGTCTTCTGTAGACAACAGCAAATCGATGTGCTGTGAAAGACAATAACAATAACAATAACAGTCATAGCTGGATGTCACAGCGTAAGAGAACATTACATATTTAAGTCTTAGATTTCCACTTTCAGATATTTTGTATAGTCCACTCCACAATAGCGGCCACCTTTACAGAGCAGCCAGCTGTGTATAAAGACCGCTCTCTTCATAATCTCAAAATGAAACTTCTATAGGAATCAGCCTGGACAGAAAGGCCACTTGTCTACAAAGGTCATTTTCGTCAGATCCCAAAGGTGACCATCAAAGACAGGTTTTACTGTACAATCCTGTTCATATGTTCTATTTGAATAGAAAGCTACCTTGTTTTTTCTGCGTCTTCCTTTGAAGATCAATTCTTGATTTCCTCCAAATTCACTAAGATCTTCAGTAGAAGCATCTGTTGGTTCATCAACAGTCTCGTCCTTCTCTGACTTTGTGGCCTGGAACTGGAAATCAAAGAAAGAGTGAAGCACCGTATTTATGACACACGGCAATATAAGAACTTTTAAATAAATAAAATTAAATTGAAATGGTGGTTTCAAGAATTGGTGTAATGTTGATATTGGAGCCTATTGGAAACACATGAGTGAAAACACCGATATAATAAAGTAGCAATTGACATGGGACATCAACCAAGTTTGACTTTTATGTGATTCTATGAAGCCTCAAAGTGAAGGTCAACATATCACAATAGCAATACCGGAACTCTTAAATGTTTATCCATTTCACAAACATAGTATAACCCGATTGATACAGTGGCGATCTCATCAAGCATTTACGTCAGCACTCAGACCGCCAATCAGCGCCCTCCATTAGTCGCTATATAATTTGCAATGTCGTTCTCTTGCGATCTGTACTCTCGAGGTTCGGTTTGCTGGCTACCCTCCGTCGTATCTGCCACAATTATATACTCAATTACATCTATTCGCCTCTGTTTTGCATCAACAATCAACCTGCAGACACTACAATATCACCTGTATAAATATCACAATCTGCTTCATATCAGTTTAGCTCGAGAACCAAGCTCTATCGAAATCAACTATTGTAACTATGCTTAACATCTTATTATGATTTTTTCTGGGAGCCATAATGGAGCTAAATGTAATTTAGGTGAGGTTAAAAGAGAGTTTGTACGGCAACTAGCAAATCAAAATTGACTTTGAGGGGCATTACACAATATACGATACTAAACGATGGGATATTAAGTGAGTTGGATTGTGATGCATATTACATATTAAACTTCAATCTTAAACCATGTTATCATAACGTTTGCAATGTGAAAGCTTCTGAACACTGCTTCATTTAACAATGCTTGATGCTTTAATTTATCCACTAAATCATGTATAACTGATGCAACATGTTTGTACAATTAACAATAAATGTATCTATGTCTATAAACAAAAATATTAGCAGGCTAATATTGGGAAGAATGACTTCTACTTACATACAGTCACTTGTACCCTTTAGAGGATAAAAAGCTTATTTGCAATTACTAAACAATGCAATGGTGTGATAACACAGGCTTGGATTGATTTGCCGTATCCGAGCAGAAATCAATCAGAGAAGCAATTGTCACTTCCAATAGTTTCTTAATTAAAACTTGAAGTCAGAATTAAAAGCAGAATAATATTAGAAGATATAAAATAACAAGCACACCTTATTAAAACCTTCACAGCATTCTTCAAGGTCAGGTATGAGAAAATCCTTCACTGATTGAAAAACAGTGCTGTGAGGTCTGTCAGAAAGGCAATCTTTGATTTCATCTGGCAGAGCCACTGACCTACAATCAATAAAGAAACAGTTGCGCTGTGATAAATTACCGAATGCTGTGGAAGGTCACCATCTGTTGGTCTCTTGAGGTCTACAGATGTTGAAAAACAAGTGGTGTTTTTACACAGATGGTCACTCAGGACTGGTCTGACAACCCTTTGAATCGTCAACAAAACTGACAGAAGAATGGCTTACGTTTCCTAGTGATTTGTGCATACATGCAAGGGATGTTAAAATGATATGCTGGTATTATGGTACATTCGTTTCATGAGTGCCGACAATGTCTATAGGTTGACACAAAATATTAAAATACTTAACTGTCCGAGCAAAGCCGCGTCGACAGACCAATGGTATCTTAGGACATGTCTGAGAAGTGCACCATAAGCTTGTGTTATTTTGTGACTCATCTACTCAGACATGACCCAAGCCAGCAAGCCTCGGGACCATATAATAACATGGGTTCTATGGTATGCCGGAACAATCGTGCCCTGCAACCCTCAAATCAACACTATAAGCTACAACTGTGTAGAATCCATTAATTTGAACTCATGTCTGCGACTGTTTTCAAATTTACATATTTTTTCACACAGTGATTGTTAGTTCACATAATTTGTCAAATGGTAGTGCAATCAGTACAAACAAGCTTTACAGTAATGAAAACAAACTGACATGCTACCTTCTTGATGTCTCGTCAAAATAGGTTCTGAATAAGAGAGCTGACTTTTTAGTTTTCTCATCTCCAGTGGCGTCAAAATATGATGCAATGTCTGAGTAAGCCATAAGTTTGTTCAGGATATCACGACCCTCATGATTTTGAACATAGTTCTTGAATTGAGTCAACAATCTGAAAACAAGGTAAGAAAAACCATTCAATAAACAGCAAAGACAAATTTACAACAATGGATATGACAGTTGACAAATGACAAAATGACAAGACATATCCATATTGACACACCTACACAATATTAGAAACAAAACACTGCGAAATGTAATTGGGAATGCAAGATAGAAAGATATTTCACTTGTAGCAGAATTTGTGTGAAAATTTACATGATTACTATAGATGTAGAATAATCTTAAAACAATTTGACAGGGTTTTCACACAACTTTCACAAACACAGTGCTTCAAGACTAGCAACTGACATAGCTTTAAAAGATTAGTTACCATTTTAAAGAAAATTGATAGGGAATTTCATAATGCTTTCCTCTTTACAATGAAAGTTCTCTTGCGTTGACTGCTTATCTTTTTCATTTTCCAGTTTCCAATGGACTTGGTTACTAGAAATATCACGATTTGTACTAATTACAGAAACTCAAATAAAAATGTCCAACAATGCAACTCCATTATTGACTGTTCTACCACATAAATGGACAATCAGAGTGACCGAGTGGATTCCAAGGCAGTGGAGAAGAACCAGAGGATGATCGCGGACGAGGTGGCGCTATGAGCTCACCCGCCACCTAGGGCCCACGTGGCTCGACTGGCCCGCGACCGTGTCCGATGGAAGGCGTCTAGGGAGGGGTTCCTCCTTCGGGAGTGAATAACACCCTGTCCAAACAATCCAAGTAAAGTAGGACATAATATTTTATATCTCCACGGGTACATTGGATTCATTAGGGATCGTTGACATACAGATGTGACACAAAGTAGCCAATTCAAAGATGCCTCCTATTAGAGATGGGACGAACTTCGAATTAAATTCGGTTTTCCCAAACTTCAGTACCAAAATTCGAAATATTGAAAAACCAAGACCAAAAGCAGGTTTTGCAAACTAATTTTTATAATGCATAACGTAATGTTTCTTTCTAAAAGCAATTCCAAAATAAGTTTCTGATAGTTTTTTGCTGCCGTGTAAATGATTCTTCAGTCGCACAGCAAAATGATGGTAGTATTCACACACAAAATTAATGATAGTTTATTCAATAGCCAAGAAAAATTGAACAACGTTTTTTGAAGTCATTTTCGACTTGCTTTCGCTTGTTTTTCGGTCATTGACGTTCAAGGTTATTTATAAATCCACATCCTGCATCTGTGTTGCCCATCCCATCTCTACCTCCCTTAGACATTAGTACAAGACAATGGCATTGGCGAATGGCTTCGTTGACTTTCATGAACAATGACGCCATTATATAGCCTCATTCTGAAATGCTGAGATTGAAAAAATGCTAATTTGTTTATTTGTGCGCCTCACATCTCTCGAAGCCTTGTAAAGCCTCACTTTTTATCGATTGTTAAAGTACTTGAAGATTCACTTGTTGGTGAGTTTCATTTATTGTTGAAGAAGTTCTGATTGAACTTATATTCGAGCGTTGTCTCTACACGTTAGTATTTTTGGTCAAGATCATATAGAGGCCTGTTCACTTAAGTCTAAATCTCCCATGTAATACCCATTCTCATCTGCGTGGGATTTCTACAGTCCGTCTCATATTAGTTTGGATATTTGGAAGTTTGTGGGTTTGGGTAATTACAAAGGGGTGTGTGGATTTATTAATATCAGCAACATATAATTCTCTGATGGAATTTATATGCCTTGAATTGATCTACATAGGCTACACTATTTTAACCAAATAAGACCTAAGCTTGTTTTTCATCAGTGTAGTGAAATGTGCCTATATAACAGTCATCCCTGGGACCTCAGGAAAATAACCTTTATAGACAGGTGGCCTATATGTGGATTTCTATAGAAATTGTCGTTTTGGGGTTACAGTATAACCCGTTTAAGCGCAAATCGGATAAGCGAAAAACCAGTTTATCTGCAAACAATTTGCTTTGTACTGAATTGATGCGTACAGTACAAACTCTCTTAATCGATTCCTGATAAGCACAATTCCTAATAAGAGCGAAGGATATCGTTGGCAAATTACTATTGCCCTTAAGCGGGTTACACTGTATATATAAAGAGTGGTCTTCATACACATGTGGCTGCTCTATTGGGGTGGCCGCTAATACATGCTTGACTATAAATATTAAACATGTAAAAAGGTGAAAAATGCATGATATTTGTTAAAATTGTTCTCGGGTGGTAATCAATCATGCCATCCCTCTTCTGATCATTGCTGTCGGTGGAAATGACAGCAGCGTGAATAGGGCGGAGTTGTTTGCGTATTTTGACTTGAGTGAGATACGTCGTGCTTCCAGAAATTGTCGTGATCCGTCTCGCATATTTCGCTTTGAATCTTACTCTTTTAATGCAACATTGATTGAAAAGTACTGATTTAAAATTAAAAAGTAACATTAGTACAACAAGTATTATCTTCATGTATTTAGTTTTAATCAATGGCGTCGGCCTCTCTCGATTATTCGATTATTATGTGATTGAGAGTTGAAATATATATGTAAAAAGGTATCGTAATTTAGTTGCATATTACAGAGTAACCCCCTTTATATCACCATGGTTAATATCACAACCTGCTTAATATCACTTCACTTTGAGGACCAAGCTCTGTCAAAATCAACTATTTTAACCCGCTTAATATCAGGACCAGCTTATTATCACGATTTTTGACTGGAAAATCATAGTGATATTAACGAGGTTTCACTGTACTTTGTAAGTTCTGACAATCGAGCTGTCAAGCAGTAGCTGAAATAGAGATCAATAACTAATTTTACCTCTTGCTAGACAGGATTTCATCAAATGTTGCCTGCTCTTCTTTATTTTCAGGAAGTTGAGACAACAGATTGATTTTCTTGACTCGTTTTCTCTTTCTTTTCTTTCGATTAGTTTTCTCTTTCAACTCGTCCATCTTTTCTGACGCTTCCTCTTGCTCATTTGTAGCTGGAGCCACATTTTTCATTTCAATATCACTTGACCTGATAAGGTGAATGGAATCAAAAGTTAGAAGATGCTTAAGGTCTGGCTTTCACTATACTGGATAGCTTACCATATGATAAAAATAATAAATAAATAATAATGGTTTAATAGCATTTCCACAGGTGCAGTGGCTCTTACAATGCCAAGTATACATAGAATGTTAAATAAAAATGTTCACTATATATATAAGTAAATAAATACAGATGATCGACTCAGTACCAGATAACTTGTTGAATTACACCGCTCCGCTGCTGTCCATTCTGTTTCTCTTCTACCTTGCAGATTGAAATGAATCCACTGGGCAGATGGTATGATACCGATATGGTTTTCTAGCAGAGTGAATATTAATAAATTGTGACACGCAAAGTAGTTGCAGCATGCATCAACGAATGTGCAACATTCTCGCCCATGAATGATTATCTCTCGCCAATGTGGCAACTTCGGCGACGCAAATGTTGCGGCTAGCAAGGTCTTTATGTAGCAGCCGACGGAATTATAGCTCGTAGCGCCCCTCCGCGCCTGAATGGTTCGGACGGCTGGTTGTTTGGGTGGAGTAACAAGGCCAGTGGCGTTTGTGGTTGGTGCATAGCGTGTTCGAGTAATGCAAGCCTTCTTTCTTTTACAGCTTTTGCGTGAGGCAGACAAACAGGAGAAAGCATACAGGTCATCGTTTGACATGAAATCTGGGTAGTGCACGTTGAGTGCATGGCAGATCAATGCACGGTGTGCAGAATCCAGCTGTGCAGTCAGGGTGTTGGTGAGAGTCCATGATTCACTGCTATATAGCAGGACAGCTTCTATGGATGCCTTGAAGAGATGAAGCTTCACTGTGTTTGATGCTTCTGATGACCAAACGACATTCAGTTTGCGAGCTGCAACCCAGGCGACTTGGCGGCGGGCTTCAAGTGCTGTTTTGCAGTCCATGATCTTGCTGCTGAGGTAGTTAAAATCCTGGCAGGTGGAAGGGCAGCTCCACGTTCAATAAGGATGGGAATTTGGTCACCGTCTCCGATGTGGAGGACTTCGGTTTTGCTGTGATTGATGTTCAATTCGACCATACTGGATGCCTTCTCGAACAGGCTGAACTGATGCTGTAAAGCCTCAGCTGAATCTGCCAGCAAAACGGAGTCGTCAGCATATGCGAGGGCAAGGAGCTTCACTTCTTTGTGTCGACTTGACATTCTCCTCCTGATTGTGTAGCTGTCCACTTCCCTAAATGACAATCTCATGACGAAATCCATGACGATTACGAATAGGAGGGGGCCAGCGTGTCGCCTTGCAAGACACCGGAAGTTGTCTGGGAGTGATCCGTATCACTGGATGAAGTACGTACGTATCCCTTTGTGTTGGAATATAATGACATAATGGCACTTGTAATGTTATTGGGTACGTTGTACATTGGCGAATAAGTACAATGGTGTCACATAATGCAATGTCTAAAACATACTATATTACAATATTGCACATGCTCAATGACCGTTTTGAGGATTCTCTTTCTTTCACTTGGTTCATTTTCTGAGTCCATTTGTCTTTGAACCTAAAATGGAAATAAAATAATTCATCTATTCTGAGCATAGATGATCTCCAAGAGGTGCAGCTCAGACAGGTGGATGGAAATAAAATTATTTTACAAGTCGCGTCTGCGTAGAGGGTTGTTCAGGTAATTAATTTGAATATAGCTCTTCGCAATGAAATTTCATGTTCCATTGTCATCGCCAAGCCAATGTA
>OFHS01000459.1:24379-42620 GCA_900245855.1 Calvadosia cruxmelitensis
AGCTGTTACCACGACGAAGTACAGACGGGAAAGAGGATAATTACAGGGTGACACAGCTACATATTCTTACTATCACGTGACTATAAAATAACGACATTGAGTTCACACAGACCGCACGTCATCCACTACAAAGTCGATAGATTGTTGCCACAGTAATGCTGCAAGTGGCTAATCGCCAAGAATTTCAACTACACTGATTTTCATTCGGCAAGGCACGAGACTATTTATCTACAACACATAATTACACAAAACTACTGCTGACATCAAAACAATACAACAATCAATGCATATGATATTGTGATGCCACAATGCTTGGCATCTTGTATGACAGCACAAACATACGCACCATCCAGTTCTACAGAACTCATTGACACCAGCATATACATGGAAAATTAAACAAATATATATCTGGACCGAGCTTGGATTTGAACCAGAATCCCCTGGCTCCGGAGCCAAGCTTCATGTTGATTAGAACATCGGTCCTCATAATCATACAATGCAAGTCATGACTCTTAAACCTTCCCCTACATTACCAATTTCAACAGTCAACACACAATTAAATGGGACCTTAGGAGATCACAACATAGGCCTGTTAGATTGTAAAACTCAGATAATATATTTGGATCTGCATTCTTTGGCTCCAGAGTCAAGTGGTAATAATATACAGTGAAACCTGTCTATAATAATGGCCACCTCTGGGACCTGAGAAAATGACCTTTATAGATAGGTGGCTTTTTGTCCAGGTTGATTTATATAGAAAATGTCATTTTGGGGCTATGAAAAGTGGCCTTTATACACAGGTGGCTGCTCTATGGAGGTGGCCGCTAATATAGGTTTGACTGTATCACAAATATGTAACACACATGTTGTCTATTGCAAGACAGACTAGCATTGTATGTATGTGTGTTTCAACTACAGTCAAAAACAAAGAGTTCACATCTAGCAGGTTATGTACACATAGCTCTTACGCTGCACGGACAAGTGGCAAACATTAATACATGGACAATTGAATACTATGCAGCAATAGACATTAAAATGAATAAAATATGTCTATAAAAACTGTTCTAAATGAATATGAGATAAGTCTAATTTGAACTGCTTCAATGTTCTTGCTAATACTACAAACTCTGGAAAATTGCTCCGATTCTTAATGTCCTTTGGAAAACAAAATGGTAGTGGACATCTGCATGAGATATCTTGCATGAAAACTGCTTGTAATGTCTTCGAGTCAATTTTAGAGAGACAATTGTATTAAAGGACACACAAAGCAAGATATAACATTTGTGAACAAACCGTGAGAAATCTTCATTTTCAAAGTTATACCACTCTTCCAGAATAGGAATGAAAGCTGAACATAATATTGACTGCAAAACAAAAGACACGTAAGCTACAAATCATGAAACATGACCAAGTCCAAAACAGTCAAGTCTATAAGAGAAAAGGAAGCTTATATGTGCATTATACTAAGCAATAAATATTTGTGGCTGAAAGTATCATTCTTAGAATCTATTTGACAGGATTGGATAAGCCAGCACAAATCAAATACTGAAAGGCAACTATTACACTGTCTCCCCCGTCCTGGAAACATTTCAAAGGGAATTTCTGGGGCAGAGTAGGTCAAGAGCAACATTTTTATGTAACTTTTTATACAACTTTCTGAAATTGATAAATCTTGAAGCAAACTTGACATGAAGTTGTATGTTGTACAAACGTTTTAATCTCAATGGGATGCAATAGAACATGCTTTGATTAGCTCATTAGCTAATATAAATTCTGCTTTACGTTTAGGGAGATCAGTTGTAAATTCAAGTCTATGACTTAATTTCAGAAATTTTGAGTAGCTTTAATTTCTTTAATAGTTCCTGAAGATCCTCCAATTATGTTGAAAATTTCCTATCACAGCTGCAAACAATCAAACATTGCAGGCAAATAGAAAGAATGACGCCGTTGAGAGATTTGAAAATTGCAACACTGTATTCAAGTTGTGAAATTAAATCAAAAATTGGATAGCTGTGGGTTGAAAAATCTGTCCTTCAAAATTCTGATGTTTAGCATTCTATGTGGTCAACAACCTTTCTCACTAATCACTATGAATACAAAACCATATGAAACCATGTGAAATGGGAAACACTTTCGGAAATCCCATAAAATAGTGTGCCTGTGTGAAAAAGCATGGGAAAATCATGGAATTTTTGGGAAAGAAAAAAAAAGGAGAAAAGTGACCTTTTGCAAAAAGTGACCTTTTGCAAAAAGTGACCTTTTGCAAAAAGTGACCTTTTAAGATTGTTTTCACACAGTTTTGTTTACATCAGTTTCACCTGGATCTCACATGTTTCCAATTCATATTGTTAAATGTTCCTTGCTACTTGTTAATTATACGCAAGGAAGAAACCCTAGGGAAATGTTTTCAGCAAATGTGCAAGTACATGCAACTACATTTTAAAAGATAAATATAATTAATACAATGAAATATCAATAAAATATCATTCATACATAAATGTCATCCAGCAGATCCTTTGCAATCGGTTTTGTGATTTCTTTCAAGCAGAGCAAATGCTGATACAGTCGCATCATCTGATCCTTCAAATCCAAATGTGGTAAACTATTTTCTAAAAAATTAAACACCATAAATGTGTTAAAATAAGTTACAGTCAAATATGTATTAGCGGCCACCTTTAAAGAGCAGCCAAATGGGTACAGTGAAACCTGTCTATAATAGTCACCTTTAGGACAAAAAGAAAATGACCTTTATAGATACACTATGAATCCAAAACCATGTGAAAACCATGTGAAAACCATGTGAAAACCATGTGAAAACCATGCGAAAAACCATGTGAATTTTCAAACACCATGTGAAAAACCATGTGAAAAACCATATGAAAAGGGCAAGATCCCAAAGGTGATCGTTATAGACACGATTCAATGAACTCTAATTGACAATAATATTATGTAACCATAATGTATATGTATGCTGTACCCCATGTGGTAGAAGTAACAAAGTACACATAGCTAGCAAACGGTAGCAAATAGATTTTAAGAGGTGAAGAAATAACAATATTTTGTGAAAGACATATGAAATGGAATCATCCTTTTAAAAATCCAGTGAAAAAACAAGTACCATGTGCAAAAGTATGGGAAATGTACTTGAATTGAAAAATGAACAACAATTTCGCATAAAGTGCCTTTTATCACATGGCTTACACAGTTTTGGATTCCATAATCCAAATGGTTTCAGTTGATGGGCCTAATCATGTTTTTATTAAAGAGCAACCACTGTATCACAGTTACAACTCCGTTTTGTTATTAACTCGGCAGAAAAAGGGAAAAGGGTTTCGTGATTTTTTAAAACTTACTTATGCTCATGAGATCATGGTAAAATTTCCACATTGTATGAATTTTCCAACTGTGGTCCAAATTCTTGCAGCTATGGCTCATAAAATCATCCATGTCCAGCAAAATAATGAGACATCGAAGCAACTGCTCATCTTTGTGTTTCTTCAAATAATAGCAGAAAGGCAGGCCACACAACCGCTCCATTTGGACAAGACGTTTCAGATTTTTCCTGCTCGTGTTACCACTGCCACTAGCAAAAGAAAGAAATTTTATAACAAATTACTTATCACAATAAATAAGTGCTTAGATAAATAGTTTTCTTTCAAACATAACTGGGAATCTCACAACTTATCTTCACCATAGAGATATCATACATCATATTTTATATTGCACATATGGCAGCTAGTATTCATGAAAGCAAGCAGGAAACAATAGCACCCACAGAAAATTCTTACAGGGAATTGGCAAGACGATCTTGCAGGAGCTTCTTAGCATAATTTTTTAAAAGATGTATCCTTGCAATCAGCAAAGCTGTAATCAATTTGACTCCAAGTCTCCAAGTAGCTACTGCAGAGGTACTCACAGTAGTGACAGACCATCCCATTGAGCAGCCAAGTCAAAAAGCTGCTTCGTTTAAATGGTTGGTGCAGTTATTTAGCTAGAATTGGCAAAAAAGGCATTACAGTAGCTACTTAATGAAGGCAATGTGGATCAAGATAAACATTTATGTTTGGACGAAGTAAGTTTAACTTTGTCTAAAATATATTTTCCAGCATGTATTTGAAAAAAAAGTGTAGCAACAAGCAATCTCCAATGATCTTAAAATTTCACGAACACTGACTTACTTTTGATCCAGGTTAGCATCAGTGCCACAGGCTGCAACGACATGCCTGGGATGGAGAAAACTCAACTGCGACATGCAGCGCTCAAGATCGAGTAGTTGTGCAACCCTTGAATCGCTAGAGAACAAATAAAATGCTTCTGGTTTAAAGGATCGATGAGAAATCTCATTAACAACAAAATGCAATTTTAAGCTACAATATTTGCAAAACAGAACAACTTAAAATGAAACGTACATCTATATGTACAATATAACGTCGTTAATATCACCTCGTGATAGGTCAAAAGTGAACACTGAAAGAAAAGCAAGTGATGATTGGTTGCTTTCTGGACAATTGCTTTGGAAGAATAATGCAAATACTGTTGCTTGGCAGTGAACAGGAAGTGAAAGTGTGGCAGGTCAAGTGAGTACTTGCACCACTAGCTACTTGCAACTCCTGCGTGATTCAGCGGTGGTATGACTTGGGCTTCAGTTTAATTAGTAAGTCACATCTACTTATTAAAATTGATAAAAATGGCGTTTCAAACTGAATAACAACATTTACATATCAAATACCTATCATTTACCTGTGCTCATTTTTCTGAATGAGATGCAGAATGAATTGCGGTAGCCAGTATGACTTTAGTCGAAGCAGAACATCTGATTGGATTGTATTAATTAAGTTAGTGATGTCTGTCAAACTTCCAGTTGGATTCAATGCAATAAGCTGCAGAAAGAAGGCAAGACTTTTAAAAGCAGGAGAGAATATATTATTAGGAACTGGAGCTGTGTTAAATCCATGTGAAAATCATCTGAAAAACTGTGTGAATACAGTGGAATCTGCCTAATTCGAAGACCTGTAATTCAAATATTCATCTATTTCGAACTACGATCTCTGCCCCTTGATCTCGTGCATTTGTCTTCTGTCTATTGTTCATTGAAAGACAATTGCTGTTCTATTATTCCTAGTTTGAAGTTCGTATAATATAAGGAAATTTTGTATGGTCCCTTGACACTTCGAATTAAGCGAATTCCACTGCACCTGTGAAAAGTGCCATTTTCACACGATTTTTCTATCTGTTTTCAAAATCACATTGTTTAATTCACAGACTGAATTTTCACATGGTTTACGGAAGGGGCTTCTCATTTCACAGGGTTTTCTAATGGTTTTCAAACTTTTTTTGGATTTATAGTGTGCAATACATAATTATCATCATCACTGATTGTATTGTCAAAGATCAGTTATACACGCCCTAGCCACCCCATGTGCACCTCCATTGCTATGATCTATTTTTTGCCAGTCTTTTGAGCTTGGAAAACTAAACCGCACTTACCTACGTACTACCTGTGCGCTTCTTACGCAGTCGAGTTAGAAAAAGAAATCCAAACATGGAAATTGTGTGGTTACCCTTTAACCCTTGTCCTGCTATTGACGTGTATACACGTTTTCGAAGCAAGTCAAAAGTAGCAACATGTAACCAATCAGATAGTTAGACCCTAGAGATCAACCAATCAGCAATCGATAAAGCAACTTCAAGTCTTCATTGCACTAGTTATATCAGCAGGACAAGAGTTAATATTAACATAGACGATATTCCTGTAACAGGTTGAATGCTTTCTCAATACATCACATATTACAAATTAATAACTTAAGTGATTAATAGTAAATCTGTTGCAATTAAGTTGTTGATGCAACCTAAATAATACAAAAGCCTGAAAACTGAAGATAAATGAAAAAATTGAAATATCACACTAAAATATAGCTTAACATACAAATATAGTATACTAATGTGTATAACTTGATGTTGTGTCCTAGAAAATATTGTGTATGAGAGCACCCCAGTGTTTCATTTCAATCTGTGCTTCAGACATTTAATATTATCTCAAACAGCAATCGTGCATGAGAAGCTGAAGTGGGATTCTAATAATTTGATACGAGAAAATCGGCATTTATACGTTAACATAATATGGTAGCAAGTTTCATAGCTTACTTGATCACTGAATAACATCATTCCCATGTATTTCTGCTTGATATCCCTAAAATAGAAGTGACACTGAATGACCCAACATGAACCCACCTCTGAATTAAGATGCTTGATGATACTGTCAGGGTCTGCCATGCTATGCATAAGAACATAAATAATAAAGGATATTGTCAAACTGAATAATTACTCACCTGAATATCTTCCCAATCCAATAATTTACTCTTATTAAATTGCCATCTGTTATGCCTCCATGATGCAACGATGAAGAATATAATTGAAGATCCAACCAGAACTCTACCATCAATTGACCTCTTTTGCCATTCAAGTATGCCATGAACTGCTCAAGTCCACACATCTAAACACAGTTGAATGCAGAAAAAGCTACAGCACGTTGATGGCATAATAATTTAAGTCAATCAAATTGTAATGCAGTACAGTCAAACCTGTATTAGCGGTCACCTCTATAAAGCAGCCACCTGTGTATAAAGGCCACTCTTCATAACCCCAAAATGACACTTTCCATTGAAATTAACCTGGACAGAAAGGTCACCTGTCTACAAAGGTCATCTTCCGCAGGTCCCAGAGGTGACCGTTACAGACAAGTTTCACTGTAACATCCGTCTTAAGCAATCACTATGGGACCAGCAAGAAGCAGTCTCTAAAAAACAGGTGATCACGTAATAATGCAGATCATCTGCACTTTTTATCCCTAAGTCACCACTCTACTAATATGTCCTTGTAGCACATGTGGTCACATAACACAGACAATGTAATTGCTTGGACAGAATGTCATCAATTGACAACTGCTGCAAAGAAACACATCATTGCCGAAACAAACAAACAGTAATATAAAAAAACACAACGAAAAAAACAATAACATAAAGAAAATTAAAACAAAACAAAAAATAAACGAAATGTCACCTGCGGCAAACAAAACAAATCAGTGCCGAAACAAAAAAAAACAGTAATATAAAAAACCCAATAAAAACAGATAAACAATAAATCAACAATAAACAAACAAACTATTAACAAATCAACAATGAAATAAACAAACAAACAATAGCAATCTAAGAAAATAATCAGTAATTCATGAGAGAAAATCGAAAATATTAACAACCTACCGAACTAAAAAGACTGGTCAATACGTTCACCACTTCAGTGGCGTGACCCTCCAGAATGTCAATCCAGTCCTCTAACAAAGTGTCTTCATCATCAGATAGCTTCAACACTGAATAACAGCTTTGACGACTATCCGATGTTCGCTCTCTTAAGAATTCCAGGTAAGAAGCAGGTCGAGAGATTGCAACAGACGTTCTTGTCCCACGGTTCCCTGAAAATTAAACAGCAAATTTATTGATAAACTTAAAAATATATCTTTATGTGTACAGTCAAACCCGTATTAGCGGCCACCTCTATAGAGCAGCCACCTGTGTATAAAGGCCACTCTTCATAACTCCAAAATGATACTTTCCATAGAAATCAACCTGGACAGAAAGGCCACCTGTCCATAAAGGTCATTTCCTTCAGGTCCCAAAGGTGACCATTATAGACAGGTTTCACTGTATTGATGTCCACTTTAAAATAAAGAGGCTTACAGATTTTTGAAAGCAAATTAGAACTGATTGACAGAACATATTCAATTCTCCTTGGCTGCAAAAACTTTATGACAGCTTCATGATTTCAATTTTTCAGTTGCTAAAATGCATCAGCTCTCAACATACATATATAACACAATGAATCCAAAAACGTGTGAAAACCATTTGAAAACCATGTCAAAAGGGAAGCCCCCACTAAAAACCATGCGAAATAACAAACACCACGTAAAAACCATGTGAATTAGAAAATAGAACGGAAAACCTAGAGAAAAACCATGTGAATTTGAAAACAGAACGGAAAACCATTTCAAAGAGCAATTTTGACATGGTTTTCACATAGTTTTTCACATGAATTTCAAATAGATTTTTCACATGGATTTTAAATAGCTCCGGTTCATAAAGTAGATAGATAGATAGATAGATGTTTGAAATAAAGTGAAACAAAAAGAGCATTGAGTGTCTGAATAGTATACCTTTGAGACCAGCAGGGACACTGAAAGGTCTTACAATTCTGCTATTCCTGCAGGATGCATGAGGAAAGCTTGAAACTGGACGTTTGGTAGGTTCATCAGTAGAATAATTCTCTCTTATAGCAATAACAGTTTTTTCTGGTAGCTGAATAGGACTTGTGGCATTTGTCGTTGCTCTGCTAGTTGCTTTTGTACCAGACAGCAATCCACAACAGAGAAGATAACGATGATAGTACATTGACCTATAGAAGAGAAGCCACTCATCAAATACAGTCCTACATATATTGTAAATGATTATCTGTATTAAAGTATCTGTTGGAAACCGATATTGTTCATTACAGAAAAAGTGGCACACCGTGAGAGTCGAACTCACCACCTTTGGTTTGCCGGTCCGCTGCTCTGCCGTTGAGCTAGACGCACCCTTGTTTATCTGTACAACAATCTCCCTTATATATCTGCTGCCGAGTGAGCCTCGTTACGTCGTCGTGTACCAGCCATTTGGTACACGACCGCCTTTTCATTTTACGAACCACCTTGAGTTGCTTTGCAGAGTGTCTAGTGTAAACAGACACTCTCCAACAGTACCTATGTATTCTGTGGGATATTGGAGGATCTTGGTTGCTGATTACAGCAACATCAATCACTTCTAGAGCTAGAACTGTCCTTTGATTATTAATTGGTAATTTTTGGAACCTCACCTGCACAATTAATGAATCATATCTAAGCAGCACAACTGAACAAACGCAGCAGGATTAGACTGTAAAAAAGTTGTCGGTTTGCTTTCAGCATTCATAGCAAAAGTGTGATGGCTGAATAAAATTTGAAAACGCAAACATAATTTAAAAACAAGTCTGTAATTAATTATGTATCTTTCTTCTTTCCATCCCTTCTGTAACAGAAATACAGTAAGTTGTTAAAGCTTATCAAGCATATTTCAAGTTTGAAGCTATTCAATTTTCTCCAATATAGGAAGACTATGCATCATTCGCCGTCAAATTTGATAATTTCCTAAGTACATACAGTAGACAAGTTTACAGTTGCCCTTCCGTGATTGTACAACACTTGCATGTAGAATGCATTGTCCAAAATAGAAAGCAACTAACTCCCTAGAAGGCTTACGAGTTACCAGTACCATTGATGTGAAGTCACAGAGTTTGTCATCTTATTCCATCAACATTGTCTTCAGTGTGAGTGTAAAAGTGAACAGAGTTTCCGTGGCAAGCTCAACATGACTTCGGAATGCATGCGTGGTCAAAGGATACTCCATACAGGAGTCGCAAATGGCATCAAATCCAAAAGGAATAGATCCTCGCTTGTATTCCTTATCTAATACCATTGAAGTTAAAGCCACAACCATTTATCAGGGAACCCACCTCAAAAATGGACCTATCCTATTCATCCAACACCACTCTATTATCATATCATCTTGTGTCACAGTTGAGGAGTGGAAGGCAGCTTGACCAATGTCACAAGTGTTTGACAATGATGTCAACTTCTTTGCAGAGATTTGGAGTTCTTGCTTCAGATGAAACTTGCAAGGGAAAACCTGTAATTGAAATAATGTTAGAAATCATAAACATGTTATTGAGCAGTTCATAAATAGTGTAACTGTTCATGTCATCTCATAAAATGTTGAGGATTTGTAGAACAATTGAAGTATTTACAAGAAATGTTGGCGCATTTGTAGCCCACAAGATTTCCAAAGCTGCTCAGCTCATGAACAGCAGACCTTGTGCAAATGCTAGCAAAAACATTCAATGGAATAGATTGCTTAGGATGTTGCAGAATAGTTTTCGTATGATTGGCTGTCGAATTTCAAAACCGCTTTCAGGGGTTTAGTTACGCGGTTGAACCAATTGAATCGCTCTTCTCGACTCTGTTGTCAATCGTTGCTGCTTTCGAGTTTGCTGGTCGTGGAAGTCTTGCTTTTGATTTTGTTAACGCTTGTGATGAATCCTTCGATCTGAATTGAAATCCCTTCAGGTCACAAGGTCAGGTATGCATCTCTTCTTGCATGCAACTGACTGCTGTTTTGTTTGCAAACACACAACAGTCAACAAATTAATGTCTGCCTGAGTGTAAATTGCCGGATATTGTCTCTGGATTTATTAAAATTAGCAGTGTGACCTGCTCTTGTCATTATAGTCTACATTCTGTTGATCTTTTTCTTCTTGCCAACATTAGAGGCTAGTCGATATGCTAGGCAAATATCCAGCACTTGTGAAAACTTTGAAACCTTACCTTGAAAAATGCTTTTGGCTTGAACACACTACTCTTGTTATCATTATCAATTACATCACCAACGACTGTCTTGTTCTGCTTTGCTGCTCCCTATTCTTCACACTTTCTCCAGATTTTGGGACAGAGAACAAGTAATTACGTAGTGATAACAAAATTAGAAAAATGTTGATAAAAGACAACAGGACCCCTAAACAATGGGCGTGGCAGAATACTCTTCCCTGAAGTGGACGTATAGTTATGAACCTAATTTTTAAGACGCATGTATATTAATTGATGTGACATCTCCAAGTGTGTGTGACGAGCTGTCGAAATGAGACAAATGTCGTAGTTACCTTGGTAGTACCGTAGTTACTAAGTGTGACTGTGAGGCTGCCAGGCTGTGTAATGCTCCAGCTCCAGGTGCACTGCCACAAAAGCACACACGTATAAATCTACATGAATTCCAAGTAAAACAGTTGGCAAAAACTTACATCGAGTGCAATATATTCAATGAAACAATCTAGCAGGAGAGGATCTTCAAGCAATGTCGCTCTGAACACGGTTTCATCTGCGAAGAATGCTGAAATCAAAACCAAACAGAATAACAAAAGTTGGGAGGAAACTTTCCATAATCAAAATCGTAAAGCGAAGTTGCATAATGGAAAAGTTGATTGAATGTAATGCTACATGATGGATTGATATACTGACTTTGAGGGTTGAAACCGGCGTCGCACTTGCTTTCATCTGTGTCCACTGTCCATCTCATCTCGTCTTATAACAGCAGACACGACGACCTGTTATCAAGACGCCTTACTTTTTCTTGTAATTTCAGTCATATTAATTGGTGTCCCGACACTAGAAAGGAGGTGATGAGGAGAATTTGTGGTGTTGAACTTGGAGCATAAAGTAGACTAGATTGCGTTGCTCACTTGATCCTTGCTGAAAGCTGACACAGCTGAGATTGACAGCAAACAATCGAAGTCCCTCCTGTTGTAGTTACCTCGATTTCATTCTGCGTCCACACATCGTTGTCAAGGTAACTACTCATTTGCAGGACGAGCTCTTTAACAGCTAATTTTCGACTATTTTTCAAGACTGCCATCAGAACATTTTCAGCCTATAACGAAGGACGCGTTTTTCGTGATGTTTAGAATCAACGCATGACAGTTGCGCTTGCTTGATTATCGGATAATTGCACTTCGGCTGAAAACGTAAATAAAATCAAGAAAGAAAGCGTGATGACGTCTTAGGCATGGGCACCAATAAATACTGCATGCTGATTGGTCAGTCTCGTCAATGCTATCAGCTCTGCGATTGTTTTGGCTTTCGTGTTTTCAACAGCGGCAGAGAAATTGAGACAGCATCGTGTCCTTCAAGGCGCTATCTGCAGTAGTCTTTCCTTCTGAAATCGCCTTATCGGCTCCCAGCTTGTCATTCAGATAGACTTTCGATGAGTTTAAAGGCAAGGGCTAACATGCCGGCCAGCACATCGGGAAAAGACAAGAAGAAAGGTGGTGGCTTCTTATTGAGACAAGCTGCCAAGAACAAGAAAAGCAGCGAGGGCTTCTCGGAGGAGCAACTTTTGAAAAAAGAGATTATTACACCAGAGGATGTATCTATGCTCGACAGAGTAACAAAATGTAAGTTATATAATTGTTGTATGGTTAGGCCTAATGTTTTGAAGTTTAGGCAGAGCTGCTTATCGGTCTACTCTTCTGCTCTTTCGTCGCTAAGAGATACGACAACATTGCATCAAAGATGGTTTCCCCCGTGGACTTAGGTCACGAACGGGCAGCGTTGTTGCGATATTGCCATGCCGCCAGTTTTAATGATATTAAAACGAGATTGCAAGCCGCTAGATGTAGTGTTATCTCGACATGCTTGCAGTTGGTTTGTCATGAATACCGATGAGTCGGAGGAAACACTTTCTGACAGAATAAACGCGGATATTGATTTCTGCATAGAAGGCAACAGCGGCTTTGACGAATGATATAAATACTTTTCGACATGAAAGATCCAAATTAAGCCCGACGAGTCTGAAGAACGCATTTCCCACACATTACCGTTGCATTTCTAGCGTTTGGAAATTAAATTAGACTAATTGCCGTTTGGGAAGTGATTGTTCCACTCTGTTATAACGAGAAGTAATTACTGAACGTTTGTCAATGGCTGACCTCATGCTCGCCCTCATCCAAAGTGCCTCAGAAACTATCGTTGTTGCTTTGGACTTCCTGCCAATGGATTTAAACCTTCATGAAATCAGGCGCTAAATAATTAACGGATTTGGTTATCATATTATGGCTATCTTTAATTTGTTGTTGTTGATGTTTTAAACTACTGAGGATTGTACTGTCTCCCTTTTGGCTTCTGACAGGGTATTTATTAAGTAGATATGTAGGTATACCAAAAGCATTTTATTAGGTGGCCGTGCATTATGTATAATTTTGATATTTTCTGAAACATTGTTCGCAGAAGGGCCTGTTTATCTCACTTGCAAACAGAATGGTAGTCTCCTCGTCAATATTTAATCAGGTTATCTATTTTTGTATCACCAAGTCTGGTAATGCCTAGCCTGTTTAGTGGCTTATATTAGAATAGACATATTACCATATTTACACCAGAGTTGGGTATCCATGACCGCTTTACTATATCCAGATGGCCTCTGTGTTGCAGTCTTTCTCTGGCAGGCTGCTGCACGGCATTGACTCGTCTGGCCTTGGCAAAAGTACAACTCTCAACTCATCTTATTCTTATGTTTAACCTTCATATTACTATCGCCTCACATCGTTAATCCTATTATTGCGTATTACTTTTCATCGATTTTTACACCCTCTCTTTTGGGTTATTTCCATTTCATACATACCACAATTATCTACAGTTAAACCTGTATTAGCGGCCAACTCTATAGAGCGGCCACCTGTGTATAAAGGCCATTCTTCATAACCCCAAAATGACACTATCTATAGAAATCAACCTGGACAGAAAGGCCATTTTTCTCAGGTCCCAAAGGTGGACCATTATAGACAGGTTTCACTGTATAAGCTAAAGTTGTTTTCTTGTAAACATTTTAAAAATGTGCCAAGACATCCAAAACAAACGAGCAGATGTGCTTACGGGATGTGCACTATCATCTACATAGGTCTGTGTTCTGTTTTGTTATCTTAATCAGCCTATATCTAAATTCTGTTATCATTATCAAATATGCAATCTGTATTTAGATACCCATTACGACTACATTGTTTTGTTGAACCTTCTATTTGATTCAGTCATCCACTTGAAGATTGTTAATTTTTTTCTTTGCAGCTTACTTGGTCGATGGTAGAGCAAACACTTACGACATTGACTTCACACGATTTAGAATACGAGACATTGACACGGGTAACATTCTCTTTGAAATTGCTAAACCTGCTGATGCTGAGGAAGAGCAGATCGATGGTGAAGATGACGACGATCCAGATGCTGGACGTTTTGTACGTTATCACTTCACACCAGATTTTCTACGGCTAAGGGCTGTTGGAGCAACGTGAGTATATAAGCTATATCTGCATCTACAATGCCTTTTGGGTTAATACAAATCTTGCATTCAACTTTCTTTGCCGTACTTTGTGTATGAGCAAGATTATTGTTGATAAATTTGGTACTTGATTTGTCAGAACACTATTTGCTCATGCTGATGCCAGCAAAGTGGAGTGAATTAATTCAGTGGCTGCCTGAAAGTGGTTTCCCTTTCCACAAACCAAATTCAGAATATTGTACATTGGTGCAGACGGTCATTGACAGAAGCATAGCAAACAAAATCATATAAAGAATGTACAAGCCTTTTAAAAATATTCAATATGATGTAGTGAATAATTAACAATAACTTTTAGAATTGAAATTAATGCCACTCTCAAACTACTAATGTCGGACTAAAACACATATCATCTAAGTCATGGAAATCAAGTACCAGTAGCCTAAATTAATCGATTGAAGTTTTTATAATGTAAAACCGACATCAAAGAAGTTAAAAGTATATAAATACTGTTGAGCATTCGTTGTTTTGTGGACTGTCTCTAGCTGCTTGAATATGTCTTTAATAAACCACATTCAATTCAATTTACTGATTGTTTTTAAACGTAACAGTATGAGTCAATATGGCACTGCATTTTTAAAGGTACAGTATAACCCCGTTAACATCACAACCCGGTGAACCCGCTTAATATCACTTCATTTAATAGCCAAGCCCTGTCAAAATCAACTATTTTAACCTGCTTAATATCACGACCCGCTTATTATCACAATTTTTGACTGGAAAATCATAGTGCTATTAACGAGGTTTCAATGTAACTTTTATATTGATTTCAGGGTCGAGTTTACTGTTGGCGATAAACCTGTGGACCACTTCCGCATGATTGAGCGCCACTACTTCAAAGATCGGCTACTCAAAAGCTTTGATTTTACATTCGGTTTCTGCATGCCCAACAGCACAAACACTTGCGAACACATCTACGAATTCCCACAACTAACAGAAGAAGAAAGTAAGTGAAATTCAATATAAGTACACCTGTTGCTAATGGTGTAGATATAACAATTAAACCTGTATTAGCAGCCACCTCTATAGAGCAGCCACCTGTGTATAAAGGGCCAAAGGTCACTCTTCATAACCCCAAATGACATTTCCTATAGAAATCAACCTGGGCAGAAAGACCACCTGTCTATAAAGGTCATTTTCCTCAGGTCTCAAAGATGAGCGTTGTAGACAGGTTTCACTGTAGGCGAACATTCTAATTGTCATAAGGGAAAGGTTTTGTCGAATAGTGATAAAGTGATATGTCACATGATCATCTATGATAGGTATCTAAACAACAAAACAAATATTATTTTTATTTTGCATATTTAAAAAAAGTCATCTCTTTCAACTGTTGTCGTTCCATAGAACAAGATATCTACTCTCCAGCAGGCTTACTCCAAACGTTTATGTTCATGCAACTTGAGAATGAGGCCGGTAACATGGAATAGGTCGCTTAGGTGGAAGTTTCTGGCTATATAAACAAACTATTAAGCTGTCTTAAGAGTTTCAAAAGACTGTCATAGTTTACATAGTAATTAATTGAGTAGACCGTATCAGTTGTATTTCACCTCATATTCAACGAGTCAGATAATTGGAAATAGTTGTTAAAAGGCTGGTGTTCTGGAAAGGAAATAATGCTAGCTAAAGTAAAGCATGCAGGAAAATTTGTGACACAAATATTTAGTTTTATAAAGCGACTGGTTTTCTTAACTATGGCATTGTTAACCCCTGTTCTGCTCGTAAAACTGTTGAAATAAAGCCTTGAAGTCGCTTCATCAATTGCTGATTGGTTTCTTGCTATGGACTAACTATTTGATTGGTTATGTGTTGCTACTTTTGACTTGTTTCGAAAACGTGTATACACGTCAATAGCAGGACAAGAGTTAAACCACTATATTGCATTGTTATTACAGTGAACATTATTATAATGAAAAGCAGATATCTTTGAAAATCCATTTATATACAACATATTAAACTCTGTAGTGGCTCTTCAGTAGGCTAAAACACTGTACTTTTAAGTCAGATATATGCAAAAACTCCTCTTATATTTAAACATGAAAAAAAAATTGTATATAGGCGGTTTGCACTGTAGTTTCTAATTCCATCATATTAATTTGTTGTTGTTTTTATGTCTTTGCCTCTCCTTCATATGACTCCATTTAATTTCAGTCAACGAGATGATTGCCTCTCCTTTTGAAACAAGATCAGACAGCTTCTACTTTGTTAACAACCAACTTGCAATGCACAACAAAGCAGATTATTCCTACGATGCCTGACAAGAATATCGTCGTTCAGACTGCAGTGTTTGCAATGCTTGTAATACCCCTGCTGGGACTGGACATTGAACGAAACGTCATTTGTCTTCGGGTTAGGTCACATGTCATTGCAAAAGTCACGCGTACACAACAACATTGTATTGTTATAGTTCTGTGTTTGTACAGTAGTTTCACGATCTAATCTGTTAGCTATCTGGAAGTCATACATCACCAAATGTGTTACAGTTGAGCGGATTTTGTGACCACAATGTACAAAATATTTGTGGAGCATGTTGTTCTAAACGTTTTAAACTTACAGCAATGCGTAACCAATACAACCTTACTTCAACTTAATAATTGTGTTTTCTAAATTATACATATTGATTGAACACACAACTGGGCATCTATTACAGAACGATTGCAATAAGATATTAGTTGCAAAGTGAACATTTGTTGTCGTTTCTCCGTAGTTTCTCGCATCAGGTCATCATATCATTTCCAGTTGACATTTCTTTTTGTCCAGCCTGTTACAAATTACAATATATGGTATAACATACTTGATGTTTAATCAAATGTCTTTGGCAAGATGACCACTTTATTATTAAAATCATGTGTAGTTTTTCTTCGATCCTTGTGTCTTTGGGAATTGAGTTTTCCGTCTTCGGGGTTTCTCGTCTATTGAAAGAGAGATATAACGGTGAAGTGATGTTTATTTATTACATATGTAAGGTCTTAAGGACACACGTAACATAATTGTATCTCATTAAGTGAACATTCAATTAACCCTCGTCCTGCTATTGACGTGTATACACGTTTTCGAAATAAGTCAAAAGTAGCAACATATAACCAATCACATAGTTAGTCCCTAGGGATCAACCAATCAGCAATCAATAAAGCAACTTCAAGTCTTCATTTAACTAGTTTTATGAGCAGGACAAGGGTTAAGCAACATAATCAAAACATATTTTTATACAAAGGAGACATTTTCATCCAAAATCATACTATTGGCTGCCAAACAGAAGGGAAATCACCTGTCAGTTACGAACTAGCTGAGTCGGAGTTGCTACTCAACAGTTTGATAAGGCAAACACAGCAAATTCAAGGCACCTATTCCGTAGCAAAAATGTCATCACACTTGCAGAAAACATAGCTCAGCTTCGATAAGGCCTTTTTAAAAACACCTTTGTTAGATTCTGCCGTTTCTACACCAATTTGCTTTATTCAGTTTTGACCTTGTTTGAGTGTTGGCGCTGTAAAATGTGTTTGTAAACAAGCTCCAGTATTCAGTAAAGTCTATCATTTTGTCTTGTGTGACGACATTCTTATTATGGTAAGTGTCAATTTAGGCTAAAAATACAAATGAAAAATAAAAATTATTCACCTGGAAATGTATAGGACTGCTCCCTGAGCGGCTGTCGCTTGACTTCCCATAAAATAAGACCGTCATCCTGGATTTGCTTTTCAAATTGTCTCACCTGCAAAAGAAAAGAGAGGTATTATTGCAAAGTATATTTAAGGCCTAGGTCAAACGGGCGGATTTCAGGCGAATTGAATACAATTCTCAATTAAATTTGCCTTGAGTTCGCTGGTAATTCGCCGTTTGACGCGAATTATATTCGACAACCCCATTTTATCCGGTTTCATTTTCAAAATTTGCCTAGCCTAGGCGGATTATCCGCCTGAAGTGCGCCTTAGCGTCAAAGGCCGAATTACAAGCAAATTGAATGCGGCAGGGCTGTCCCCCTCTGTGTTTATATTTAGCAATCTGGCGGTAGAACAATAGCAAACCGGGGGTAATTGCTTCTCGCAATGTTGTAACCAGGGTAACGACGATGAGGACCACAGATTCTTGCCATGAGATGAAGGTGTTTGCTGCTGATCGAAGATTCTCAAACAAAACATTTTCTTTAAGGAAGCTAATCACAAGCTATAACAAAATTATTTTCAAGAAATCGCTTTTGACGTCAACATTGATGTGTTTCTACTTCTCCTTATTTATTCCTCTCATTAGTT
>OFHS01000460.1:3244-16169 GCA_900245855.1 Calvadosia cruxmelitensis
ATATTTACAACAATAAAAAGTAAGCATGCAAGTCTTTTTGCTTTACAGCATGCTGAACGTAATTTTCACTTGCAAACTCCTCCAGCATTGTGAGGCTTTCCCACTCAGCTAAATAATGGACTGATGGACTACGGCGTTGGACTGGACTCACGGCACAAAAGAAATCAACCGCCAGCGCCACAACAATGGTTCTGCTAAGTCATAGCCGCCAAGGCGCCTCCGGCGTACGACGATGATGATGATGATGATAAATCTGACTGTTGTTAGTAGTTTTAGTGAAAATTAATTGCAGATAAGCAAGTTTTGCTCTTAACCGATTTGCTCTTATCAGGAATCGAATAAGAGAGTTTGTGCACAATAAAATCTGTACAGAGCAATTTGTTTGCAGATAAGCGGGTTTTGCGCTTATCTGAGTTGCGCTTAAATGGGCTATACTGCAATATAATTATAATGATGTCTTGGCGTTATAATTCTAAGGAGAATAGTAGATTAACTGTAGAGCTAAAGAAATTGATTGATTGAAATTGATTTCAGGAAATGAAATTGATCTTCCTGTCGGAGGCAGTGAGAGAAGAACAAGCATGTGCTTTAAACTATTTATAATGCTATTTTCTCACTGTTGTTGTCAACAGCTCGTTACCCTGACTCAGAGAAAAGAGCCGCCGCCCGATCTTTTCACGATAAGAAATGGATTCTTCCTTGATGACGATGAAGTAAAGGCACGACTCACTCGCAGGATAATGAGCAACAGAAGGACAAAGAGGATTGTTCGCTTGCCAAAAGAACTTTCAGAGGATCAATTTGTGCAGCGTTTGAAGGAGGAAGCTAGTAACATTCTGTTGCATGTAAGTGGCTTATTTGTCTCTTGTTTACACCAGTTGTGCATTTCGTTCTTAAATTGCCTCTGTAAGCTGTAGGGCCAAGGGACGGATTATTGTAGAGAAAAGCAATACGAATCATTCTGGAGTTGATACAGTCTTCTGCTTTTATTGATTAATTTTTGACTACCTGCAAACACGAATGGTGTAAGGAGCTAGGTCCACTGACGCAAGAGGATATGTCCGTGAAAAATCCAACCTTTTCATTTCAAACTTCTATAACAAAATACTGAATTCACAGAGAGTTTTGAAATATTACGTTTATAATGTTGTACAGTGAACACTGCTTGTCCTCAAGTTGGATATATGCGAATTCCAGTTATATGCAAACATTTGTGAAATTTCAATTTATAAATTAGCTCTGCATGTGGTTGGTTATATGCAAACTCCATTTATAAGTAAAGATTTGGCTTGTAAAAATGGTTGGCATCTTTTGACACACAGTTACCATGGTAACTTGGGAGTCTATGTAGTGGGAGAATTTTGCATTCAATGTTTATTTTCATTTTTATCACATTCCGATCAAGGTGCTGCTTTGCAGGCAAACAATGAGATTCCATGCCTTGCACAATGCTTGGCATTTTTCAAGTTTGGATGTCTCCAGACGAAATCCAACCCAGCATTTGTTGCAGTTGAGAAGGCATTGTTTTTGCTATGAGATGCCACTATCTGAATTTTAACTTGGAAATTGTTAATTGATTTTGTTTGTAGTTTAGTATAATCTATACGTTTGAGCCAATAACACTCGCAAGTCTACGTGGCAACGTTTTTGTGAAAATGATGTCATTGTTTTGCTCTAGAATCACACTAAAACTTATGGATTTAAGCCGTCAATTTAAAATCAAGTGCTATACAGATTATGATGTTCTTCTTTTTCAATTTCTTGCAGCTCTTAACCCTTGCTGCCATATTTTTGCATTATGATCTCGAAATTTGTAAACGCTGATTTTATCTTGCGGGTGTTAGACTTTGAGCATCGCTGTCTGAAATAACCACTGTCCTGTAGTTGGCTTGTGACATTATCTCCATCTTCCTTTGTTGCATAATCCCACGCGTGCTGTTGCGTGTCTACTTGTTGACTTTTTGACTCACGGTTACCATGGAAACGTGACGTCTATGCTATGAGAGGGGAAAGTGGAGTGTTTTTTTCTTCTTCACAAGCTCACATCATTTATATTGCGCGGACTAGGCTGCTTTGCAAGAAAGACAATAGGAAGACAATGACTCGACAAAAGTTGAGCAATAACATTCCGCGAGAGTGAGAGGAAATGCAGTGATTTAATAAACATCCTTGCGTTCTTTTGTGGGCGTTAATTGACCATTACTTGACACGCTTCAAGAGCGACAATAGCAGTGACGTTGTTGTCGTCTCACTAGGATTTCTGTAAAGCGTAAACAAAAATGGTTGCTCGCCGAGATAACACGGCCGAGCCGAACTGAGCAATTGCTCTGATTTGGTCGGCAAATGGGCTAAAAACAACACATGTAAAAGGATTTTGAAATTGAACCACAAAGATTCAACAGCTTCAAGGGAAATGGACAAGGTGTCCGCTGTCCGCATTAGCCAGAGAAGGTGTCCGCTTAACAAAAGTGTCGTTAATGCAAGTTCGACTGTATTTCATGTTTGATGTTATATTCTATCGATCGATTATCCGTGAGTCGTGCTCCTAGAGCTTCTATATTTTGTACTACATGCCAAAAGTCATGACTTGCGGGAAGGCGCTCTGTACGCATCTGGGTTATGCATGGTATTCTTCCTGCATTGCTAAACCAAGATTTGGCAGCAACTCTAGATAGTGGACCTCCAGGCTCCGGCAAACGCTGCTATTTTTCCTAACTGCCGGAGAAAGTTCTTAAGTTTCCCGTAGCTATGACAACATCATGACTAAACTTATGTGTTTATGACACGTGTATGAATATGTTGCATTGTCTTATTGCTCCTTGACATTGTGGCATGTCTGGTTGTAGGATGCAACGGCCGTTGAAAAGTTGTACAGCACTTTAGCATCAAGATACCAGGGCATGTATGGTGGATTTGTAAGGGTAACACAAGTTCCTCTGCCGAATAACACGTTTCACTCAAAATTGGCATACATTGAATACATAGGGAACTCATTGCCCAAACTACCAATGTTACCTGAAATGGACGGACAGAAGTGGATCACATATCCTAGAGGACTTCAAGTCAAAGAGCCGGAACATTCTGTCAATGCCGTGTAATTGACATGGACATGACTAGGCCGTTCATATTGCAGCAACGTAACACAACTTTTGGTATTTGATTATTGCTTGTGATATCTCAAAACAACGTCATAACAAAACAAAATAAACAAACATATTACAATTCATCAGTTCTACTTTTGATAAAGCATGCGTTGCATTTCGCGGCTTGCTTGCATTGTCCTCTCTGTTGCGCCTTGCGTAACTTGCATTGTCGGACAGCAGTGTGAGCACAACAATATTACAATTGTGTGTTACTATTTCGATTGAATTTGTTTGATCTTTGATGTTTTACTTGCATCTTTCGTGCTTCGTTGGACTTTACGTATTTTGCTTTGAAGAAGATTAATAATCTAAAGAAAAAGAGAAGAAAATATGATGATCTAATTTAAAGATAAAAGGTCTGACTGCTTTCAACAGACTTGGGCACTCATGTGAATTCAGTCGTACTCGAATGACACTCATCACTTGCACTCGCACACTTGGTACTTGCACTTATTGTTTTTCACTTGCACTTATACTCGTCCTGAACGTTTTATCATGTTTGTTGCATCTCACCAAAGATGCATACTATGTCAAGTATGCATTATCATTTCCTGTGAAAACATTGACCTTGCTGCCAAACTTTTTAACCCCCTGCCCGGTAAATTTACGTAATATAAACTGTTTTAAGGAATTCTGCACGAAGGTCAAACAGCACATTTTTAGCTTAAATTAGTTGTGTCTAGCACTGGTCTTGGTCGCATATGACGGCATATTAATTTGAATAATTTAAATTGTATTTTTACCCAGCTTAAGTCAGTTGATAATTTAATACTGTCAAAAAGTAAAGACTCTATGTATTTAAGTTAATTAAGTTACTATATTTCATGATTGCTATGTATTTTACAGGCGAAGGGCCACCCAGTGGAAGTACTGTAATAAAAGCCGTTGTTATTATTATTATTTCCTGTGAAAACCTGCCGCCGCAATATTTTATATTTTGAGTAATAATAAGATTTGACCTTGCAAAACGGCATTCCATGGAAGAAATTAGTGAGCCGTAGTAAAGCGCCTGAGACACATCCATTGTTTATGTGGAAACATTGTCTCATTGCTATGGAAACAAGATAGTTGATGGCTTTCACAGCAGAGTTCATGACAAAGCGTTTTGTTATCCAATCAGCACTTGTGAAGCTGTGAATTGATCGCTCTAACGGAAATTCCTTCCAAGGACAAATTGATTAGATTCTGTCACTGCTTACATCGAACTCGAACGTCAAAATGTGTCAAAATTGAGGTTGAGTTTTAAAATGCTAATTAATAATTAATCTGTGAATTTACTGATCTGACACTCACGCCTTAACTCACAGACAAATTCCTGTTTTTGTTTTCCTTTTGCGCTTGTATGCTCACTTGCAGAAGTCTCACTCGTCACTCATACTCATGGAAATTTGAATGTCCACTTGCGACTCGTATTCGCCAGCCTGGCATTCGTACTTGGGGCTTTTCTCAAAAGGACAATTCAGAATGTTAACAAATCTAGCTAAAATTCCCTATTGACACCGAAATGTTCCCCAAACTAAAGTTACTTGTCTGGACATATTTTATGACGTCTATTTCCTTGAAAACTATAATCATGTTCTTGCTTGTTACTCAAATACAGCATCCACAACAGTCATACCTTAGGATCTGACGCAATTTCTTTCGCCGATTCTTTTTCGTGTGTTCTTACATTTGGATTGGCATTGAGTGCCAGGAGTTCCTTCACAACACTGTTGTTGCTAATCATGCATGCATAGTGCAATGGAGTCCATCCATTGAATGACGCTTGATTGACATCTGGGTGCTTAGACAACAACAACGACACTTGTCTTTCATCTTGCAATTCAATTGCAATGATCAATGCTGTCTTGCCGGATAAACTCTCCTAAATAAACATCGTTATGCATCGTCATTCACTTAACTCACAATCATTGTAAAACATGTTACGTATAACAATTGGGCTGTCGTGAGACCAGCCTATAATGGTCACCTTTGGACTTGAGGAAAATGACCTTTATAAACAGGTGGCCTTTCTGTCTAAGTTAGTTTCTCTAGGAAGTGTCATTCTGGGGTTATGAAGAGTGGCCTTTATACACAGGTGGCTGCTCTTTCGAGGTGGCCACTATTACAGGTTTGACTGTACATAGTTAACGGTCATTCAAATGGTTAGATGGAACTAAAAAGTGATTGGTGCAAGATTTTTTACCACATAGAATTAACCATTTATTATTGATTAACCTTGATGAGTAAGACAGGAATAGTTAGTTTGCATCATCTTACGTTCCATAGCATTTAATTTTAAATAGTGCATCTCGATATGGGAATTTTGCGACATGCTCTGATTTTGTCAGATCTTACATGACAGTTTAGAAAGTAGTTTCCGATATGGTCCTATATCAACGCTAGACTATTACTTAGCGATGCCAAACAACGTCTTGGAATATGATAATTAAGCCAGTGATTCCGATATATCGCACATAATGAATTTTGACCACTCTATGAAACATAAATGGTCAAGAAAGAACAAAGAATGCATGAATTGCATAATTTTACTCTACATACTATATATATATTACATATTTCAACTCTCAATCACATAATAATCGAATAATCGAGAGAGGCCGGCGCCAACTGATTAAAACTAAATACATGAAGATAATACTTGCTGTACTAATGTCACTGTTTAATTATATATCGGTACTTTTAAATCAATTTTGCATTAAAAGAGTAAAAGTCAAAGCGAAAAATGCACGGTATATGTTGAAATTGTTTTCTGAACAAAAACAACAAGTATATGGAAATATTGAGTGCTGCTTAATATCATGCTGTTTAGCGTTGCTTTAGAAATGGTATATGCAGCAAATGAAATGTAAACTTTTTGTGTCGGGTTGATTTTTGAAGTCAATATTTTGGTTCAGGAATTATTGCAATCAACGGCCAGTACTCACCTCCATATCGATCGTATCCATGTGATCTAGCATTGCTTTTAGCACATCTATATTACGCATTGCAATAACCAAATGAAGAGGTGCTTTCCCTAGAGATCAAAACATATGATCGTGTAAACAGCTTAGAAGCATGCAAGAAACAAACAACAACAGCTCATTTGTAAACAAGTATTAATATCGTCAAAGAGATTCACATATGAGCCTATTGTAGTGGCCTTACGTCACAGTTAATCTCTTCCTGTTCTAGTCTAGTCTCCCTGTGCTTGTACATCGTAACTCTCTCTCTCTCTCTCTCTCTCTCTCTCTCTCTCTCTCTCTCGTCGTATTCACTGTCTAGCCTAGTCCAAGATAGAGCTCTGGCTATCACGGACGTATGAATTCTTTTGCCATCTCTCCCTGTCTACGGACCAGAGCGTAGCACAAATACATTTAACCTCATGTAGACTCGTGTTTCGTCCCTGTGTGACCGCCGAGCGCTACACTATCATTCCACATAAAAACATGTACAAACAAATGTTCCTCATCAGCAATGCTGCTGTTGGAAGACTGTTATCATGACGACATATAGCTAGCTTCTACTATCTTAGCATAGCTGCTGTATGTGCTTTGCTCTTAAACCAGACAAACAGCTGAAACATTGCCATTTTCTCACTTTCAGTCTGTTAGCGATGACGTGACTCGCCATCCACGTGATCCTGAAGCAACAGCCTCACCAAGGAATTAAGTTTAATCTATTGCTTTTCCTGAATAAGTTTATGAATTTTATGTTCATGGAACTCTGAGGATTTGCGACACAATGAGTTTCATAGGGGTTTATGGATTGCGTTATTCATAATTGGGAAAAAAACAGCAGGGGCTCAATCACGATAGACGTGCAGATAAAAATTTCCTTTTGATCAAACAATTTGCGGCTTCCTTGGTCATTGACCCCTGATAGTGATTGGTTCATGTCGTCGGTTGTCAAGATGCCAAATGCTATAGACTGGTAGGTCTGCTGTAGTAACTTCCTTAGACAAATTCTCATTTCTACAACATCGCCGATGAATTAAAATGGGAAATTCCGTCCTTGCTCGTCCCATAGCAAATAAATCAATGGAGCAGATATTGAATAAATCAGATTTGGGGAAGGAGATTTTGCCTCTATCGCTACGTTACAATCTATGAATCATACATCATGATTGCACAACTGTTAATCTGATATATAGACTCAGAACATCAAATTTAGCTCGCATGAGGCGGAAGCAATAACATGCATTGCAAAATAAAGAGGTTTACACCTCTTGGAAGTTGGAGTTGACATTTTACACACAGCATTGTTTGAAACAATACGTTTTTCTATGCTGAAGTAGGTATCAAGAAGGATATCTCAGATTTTCAGCAGGAAGTAGCATTTTAGAGCTTTAAAACATTATTGCTATAATCAGACAACATATAGGCCAAGCCAGTTTACCCTCATAATTCCTGCACAAGAGAGCTCCTTGAAGTTCCTCTTTTGATCTCTCAGAACCAACAGTCAGTGCCATTTGAACAAATTCTGGTTGGTTTCGAAGGCATGCAACATGAATTGGAGTGTTTCCTTTCTCGTCAACTGCTGACAATGATGCTCCAAAGCAGATCAGCTGCCTGGCCGGAAGCAATGCGCCGACAGCTGCAGCAATGTGTAGGCATGTCTAGAATATAAAAGTGATGCCGGTTGTAAACCTATTTGCATCTAAATGTGCATGATATAGTAAAGTGAAAATAAAAGTGATACGTCTACTTGATTGCATGTCCAAGGTAAATTGCATACAGAAGCAAAAAAAACGAGAAGTCAATGCATGCGCTGAGACTATCCTGCTGTACAATGAAGCGGACGTTGACCATCATGGGTACACAGGAGGAGCGGACTGACTTCGCTCATCCGGCACTGCTACTCATTGCAATCAATGAGCTCCTTGTTTGACAACCATCACGTAGACATTCGTTTTGTCACAAAGAAGGTGATCTTCTGGTTGTTCCACGAACAAAAAGCAGGGCGCTTGGCGACAGGGCCTTCTCTATCTCTGGACCAGTTGTGTGGAACTCTCTGCCCAACGAAATTCGAGGCTCCCCAACGTTGGAATGTTTCAAGGTACGACTCAATACCCACTTTTTAAAAATGGCATATGCGAAATAATGTCGTTTTTAATTTAAATCATCCCAGGAACAGTGCGAGAAATGTTTTAAGTACCTGTAGATATCATTTAATTTTAATTCTCATTAATATGATCAATGGTAAAAGTACATTTTAATTTGCTATTATTATGATTTTAGTTTTAAAGTACGGTATAGTTTAGGCCATGATGCATGTCAGCGCTTTAGAATATTTGTATAGTTTTAGAGCTCTATAAATTCTTGTATTATTATTAATGTGAGGTATAGATCGCATCAGCAAATTAGACTTATACAAGCAGACCGGAGTACTACCAGCTAGTGTATAAAGGCCACTATTCATAACCCCAAAATGACACTTTTTGTAAAAATCAACCTGGACAGAAAAACCACCTGTCTATAAAGGTCATTTTCCGTAGCTCCCAAAAGTGACCATTATAGACAGGTTTCACTGTTTACCTGTTTTCTTCTGTTCTGGAGATTGTAATGCATCTTTGAAGCATTGCATCTTTTCATTGATTCAATTGTTTGTAAAGCTCGATTGTTTTCTTCTGCTGCTATCAAAATATGAAGCATCCTAGAAATATACGCATAAATACATAAGAAGATTGGATTAAGGCAAACGTCACCATCAACTATAAAACCAAGGACACAGAAGACACACTGCATTCAAATGTAAAGTGGAGAAAGATCAGACAGGAGTCTCTACTGAACAAGCGACACACATATTGGAATGGCAGATGCATTCGACCTAACGCAACATACATATCAACAAATATATATATATTATGGACGGTGTTGTTCATGGGAACAACCCGTTCTTCCTCTTGCGAACACAACGTTGACAAATTGATTTATACAGTTTACGATTACATGCAACAGACATATCACTACCATTGAAATCACGATACAACAAATCACTAAACGAAACAGTCTGTCCAAAGCCGCGACGAAGCAGCCCCGACGGCTTCCAGTCCAACAAATCGTGTAACGGTTGGGGAGTTGTGTCCTTTGAGCGAATGATGTGCCCGACAAAGCGCAATCTCCTTTCTTGTACTATCGCACAAGCGGATGGGGTCATTGCTCTGAGCTGCTCAGTCGACATAGTGTCAGGCCAGTGACAACCAAGAGCATGTCGAAGCATTGCATCGTAAGATTGGTTTAAATAAGTTGCAATTGACTCCGACAATACCCATGATTCGGAACCATAAAGAAATATAAGCTCGATAGTGTGACGAAACAGATCCAGCTTCATCTCTGATCCAGCGGCCGATGACCACAGCCGGTTCAAGGGCTTGAGAGCCGACCAGGCCAGACCACGGCGAGAATCAATATCATCACCAGTGGATGGTAGGACGCTGCCCAAGTACTTGAACGACTGGACCCGACCGACCGGACCAGAAGACGTAGACAGCTGCATCTGCTCGGAGCTTGTGGCTAAGACAACAAATACCAAGTTGGAAGTGTTTGATTAACCCTTGTCCTGCTCATAAAATTGATTAAATGAAGACTTGAAGTCGTTTATCGATTGCTGATTGGTTGATCACGTCAATAGCAGGACAAGGGTTAATAGCCATGACATTATATCTGCATTTGCAGATCACTTAAAAGTAGCTTGTAGCGCATGACGTAATTATGCTGAGATTCGCATGTTTGATGATCTGCTTTAGACTATGACGTAAATATCATAAATATTTTACTTCTACATGCATTATTGTAGATTGCATTTAAGCAGGCCAATCCATCGTAGACATCAGTAGGAAAAGTAACATTTAGAACGAATGTTCATCTGAGAAGAGTGTGTTTTTATGCATACTGTCTTCGACGTATAGTTCCTATCCGTGTCAACAAGGGCATCGTCGGGGGATGAAGGACAGATCCGATGATGCTGATGACAGCAGCACAACTTGTCTTATGATTGACTCTGGTGTAATATCACACGTGCCTTAATCTCCTCTATAAGCTATATTAATCTGCGCATGCTGTAGCTCTTGAGTGTACTCACTGCCAATACAAGGGTGTTAAATGAGAAAGTATCATTTGAACTGGCTAATGTCCATCACAATTAGCAACGTATACATAACCACGCGCATAAATCAAAACCAAATTAGCCGACAAGCGGTTTACCCTTATTACCCAGATGCAAAATAAATATCAACTTTGCTCATCATTTTTCATCTTCATTCAATTATTCAACTCTGACAACAAATGTAGGTCTACTCACATATCTCCATCTTCATCTTGCGATGTAAGTTTTTGTAAACAATCTTCTGGTATAGGTGAAACTTTCTCAGTTGCACTTTCGTATTCTGCTTTTATTGATGTGCCTGATAATAGAAGATCTCGCCACAATTCACTTCCAGAATCAATCGTACTGCTGGTAGAAGGTACTTCATTTACAAGACTAAGTCCTAATGTACTTGAAAAGAAGTCCAGCGGCACGTTACTACTGTCAACATCACTAGAAACAAACTCAAAAGAGGATCCTGGGAGAGAAACATTCAAATTGCTCATATACGAGGTATCAGCTGGTTTTGTCTTGGAAACACCATCTTCGTCTTTGATGGCAATAGATAACGATATCTGGGCCTCGGATGAACAGCTTGCATCTTCCCCTCCAGTTGAAAGGCTTTCAATTGTTCGTTTTCTTCCTTTGCCTTTATCCATGCCTTGTCTCTGATAGTTTGGTATAGGTAGTAGGTCAACATGGATATTGATGTCGTCTTCTAAAGCTATGTTATCAAAGCTGCATAATAAATTGTTCCAAAACATCCTAAAATGACAAATAAAGCAATAGATGTCAAAAATTACAAGGAAATCAGGCATTACAATTAAGGAATTGTTTTTTACAATGAACTTGACCAAGGCCAGTCCAGGTGCATTTTGGAATACGCTGCATCTGTCTGAATCAAACATGCTTTAATTGGGTTACCGAACTCGCTCAATCACTTTATTACAAAACAAATAATTGAACTTGACATATTGGGCAACCAGATTGGAAATAGCGCTATTTATTATTATTATTATTATTATTATTATTAGTAGTAGTAGTAGTAGTAGTAGTAGTAGTAGTAGTAGTAGTACAGTCTACTCCGCCAATAACGGTGCGCTGGGGACAGTCCAGATTTAACCGTTATTGGCGAAATCCGGTATTGGCAAAACAATAAAAATGACGTAATCCTTTGTTTTATTATAACATATAGCAGCAGAAATCAGCTAACCGTCACATTACAGATAATTATTGCGCAATTGTTAGTTACGATTGAAATAAGAAGTCATCGTTGTCTGTCGGAGAGACGATAATCTACAGACTCAATTTTGTCCTGAAATGCTATCAGCTTTATTCTGCTGCTTTCTGCAACGGAAGCATGGCTGTCCAAGTACAAGGAGATGACAGAATATGCGTTCATGACGTCGAAGCTGAATCAATATTGTGCAAACTAATTTGGAGGAACTCAAAAACCGATAATTGCGAATTATTTGTCGTCTGGGGCAAGAATTAAAAACCGAAATAGACGAAAAACCGTTATTGGCGTCTTGGCGACACCGGTATTGGCGGATATATTTAGCAAAGGCAGACCGTAACAATCTTTGGGACCTTAAAAATTCACCGCTATTGACGAAATTCAGGTACAGGCGGAACCGTTATTGGCGGAGTTGACTGTAGTAGTAGTAGTATTACATATAGGTTTATGTTGTGCTGTCACTGCTGTGTGGTATGGGCTAGTGGTATGTGTGCTTCTTTGGCAGTGTGACATCCCAGCCTCATCTAGCATTGTGTCGTTTGCATTTCACGGCCTAGTTTTATTGATATACTAAGAGTGAATTCCACTCCAAAGAGAGAACTAATCTCGACTAACCAGTCAGCAACTTGGTGAGCAACGCGATTTAATCAAAACACAAACTTCAACAGGTTACAGTCTATGCCCTAAGCCGTCAGTTCAAAATAAATATTTCCAAGTTTGAGCAATGTCAATCCTTTCAATCGCCCATATCTCATGAGCTCATTAAATTGTGGGGGGCATTTGATTGACTGGCTCTTTGTTACAGTGAACAGGTCTAATTTGTTCAGTCCATTGCTTGGAATCCTCCCGCTGATCAGCACTTCAATGTGGGTGTGTGGGGAAAGGTTGTCCTATATCACTGGAAGTGCCATGATGTAACCATTGATTGAAGTCTTGTTTGCATAGCAAGTCGTATATTTAGTGAATAATGATGAGAAGCCAAAATCCTTGTTTCTGATTGACTTTGTAGGAAAATGAAAGTAGTCAGTAGCGAAGTAGTTAGCTACTTTCTGGGAGTTGTAGCGAATAGTTGTAGCTAACTACTTTATTTCTCTTGTAGTTGTAATTGTAGCGAACTACAAAAGTAAAGTAGTCAATCCACCACTGCTGCTACAGGAGACAACAAACAGCGACCTGAATTCAGCTGAGCAGTAATAGAAGTGAATTACCGTCACGTGCACATGCGAATACAAGCACGCTTGCAAACGGGGCGCATGTCTACAATCGAGGCATACGTTAGTGTAATACAATTACAATGTTCCTTGTTGCTGTTTTCAAAGTTTTATGGGTGTCAGTTTGTATTCCATCTGGCATAAATTTGTTTAAATGATATAGTTTCTTTGAATTGTACTTTAATGCTACAGATAATGCATGATTTGCATGATAATTGATAGCAAAGCTCAACATCTACAACTGTAGGGTTCGATCCTGGACCAGCTGG
>OFHS01000460.1:16196-26744 GCA_900245855.1 Calvadosia cruxmelitensis
AGCTTTGGTCTTTGCTTGGCCTTCCCATTAGGCCTACAGGTTTCTGCGTCCACTACTTGATCTGAACAATAAGCTATTACTGCATGAGATTTTACTGCAGACGCTCCCTGTCTTTCAAACTTCATTATTATCATTACGTAATGACCCCTGTCCCCTACAAGCAAGCCGATTTCTGTTCCCTAACCCCCTGGGGGTCTCAAGTCATGCATGCAAGCTAGTTTGTCAAATCATCACGGAAAGTACAGCTGAACCGATGGTTAGGAGTCAAATAAGAAAACACCTCGTGATAAATCTCACCATACGTCAATTTCTGGGATCGAATCTTCAGCAATTTGGTCGCAGACTTCTTCTCCAGGTGTTTGTGTGTTTGTGTGCTTTGAGATCAGCTTGCTTTCACAAGCGGTTTCGGTACTACCAACCACGACAGCGCGTGGTTAGATCATCGTTGGCTGAATTGATGACTGCACGGGGAATTAATTAATAGTGCCTTCTGTTACGAATAATTGAGCCTCCATGCCCGCTTCGAAGGGGAAAAATACCCTCAATCTCTATTTCTTCACGCAAATGATCAGGAGTGTGTGCGGGACTTTCCCGCCAACGATGACGTCACACGGGGGAACTCCTTTGCAGTTGCTCAGCTATTTGCGCTATTTTCGAGATGATTAGTATAAAATTCAATGTAGGTAGTCGCTTCTCAGAATTTGAAACAAGAAGAAACATTACGACGTCAGGTACCTGGAGATATGAGATCAACGCCTTTCTCAATGTTCATTCCACACATTTCGAAATGGCGCATTCCAAGCCACGTGCTACACCGGCACCATGATCCATCAACATCATTTGTTGTGAACCCAACCCATAGACATTCAAACAGTGTTCGTAAATTAGTAAACAGTTACACAGAAAACATTGAAAATATCCAAAACAGTCCAGAGAGGCAGGATCATAGGATGACAACCAAGGTAGCGGGGCTGCATGGTTTAATAGTCACCAACGATCCGAAGCGCGACATCCGTTGGTTAGTTGTTTTCAAGCTCAATTGTTCCTTTCTTGCTCACAATTTGATATAACCGTGTTGGATCTATTCTGCAACTGCTGTAAAGTGTTGCAGATATAAAATCTCCTTCCATCCATCATCCAACCACGTTGGCGGTGGCTTTGATGTTCTCCGATTGTACCTCGATTTGAAATCACAGCTGAGCAACATTGGTCGTGTTTTGCTGTTGTGGGAGGATCTGTGCCGTCTTGTTTGCTTCAGCTAGAAAGCATGGGTCATGGCGAAGAATTCACATTCGCTGGTGACAGCCAAGGACACAGAAGAAAAGGATTCTTCGTATCTAAGCGGTTGTTATTGCTTGGAATGATTGTGGTCCTTCTTCTTCTCATTGTTACGGCAGTCATTTCTGTTCATTTTGCGAAGAACTCAAGAGTTGGAAGTTCAACTTTGACAGGTTGGTTAACCGTTTGGGCTCTCACAAACGTAAGACAACTCACAAAATTGGTTTTATCTCCATTGTTCATTGATTTGTGAATATCAATTGTGCATTTTCAAGAGCCATAGAAATCACAAAAGCCAATGTTTGCTTAGAGCCACAGCGATAAGTTTATGCCTGCGCTTTGTGTCTGCTAATTCTAAGGCAAGCGAGGCGAGACTATATTCGAGAAAAATTTTCAAAAGCCAGCAGCAATCTAGCATAATTTATTACTCCCAAAATTGCTATTTTAATCACTTTCTGACGAATTTCTTTTATTTCGTGATTTTTTAATTTTATTTGTATAGCCTCTTGAGGGCTATAAAACTCCAGAGGAATTTGTCTGAATTCCGATGAGATATAATTTTGATTAAGTTGAGAACACAACATGGCGCAGTGGATCATCATACGTCATGAAAATGACATGGTGTGTCATCATGTCCAGCATCAGTGGGTGCGACAGACGGCGCTGAGTCTTGATGCTTGGGCAAAGATAGTAATGGTTTCGCCAAATCACTGTTTGAGTTTAATATGCAAATTATTGAGAACTACAGTGAAACCTGTCTATAAAGGCCACCTCTGGGACCTGACAAAAATGACCATTATAGACAGGTGGCCCTTCTGTACAGGTTGATTTCTAAAGAAAGTGTCATTTTAAGGGTTATGAAGAGTGGCCTTTATACACAGGTGGTTGCTCTATAGAGGTGGCCACTAATACAGGTTTGACTGTACTTTAAAATAGCAAATGAAAAATAGGATGCCTAACACTTAGTTTATTCTACATTTAAAATACGAGTTTAATTTTAAACCATTTTGCTTCTATTTTTGTTAGACAAACAACACACTATAATGACAGCAGATAATCGTTGAAATGTCTATCATGTATAAACATTTGTTTATTGTCTAAATATATATGATTATTAATGCAAAGCCTTGTTGTTGGTAATTTAAGATGTCGAGGCACAAATAATTCACCATCTTACAATCACTAGGCTAAAATGTTAGAATTTTCTAATTAGAGGTTTGGGCCCATGGTACAATATCTTAGTTTGATGGAGGATGTAAAATTTGAGAATAACTTGTTTGTAATATTAAGATCACAATGCTAATAATCTTCCGTAAAGATCACTTGAAATCATTTGAAAACCATGTGAAATGGGAGACTCCCTCCGGAAAACCATGGGAAGTAACAAACACCATGTGAAAAACCATGTAAATTAGAAAACAGAGCGAAGAACCACGTGAAAAGAGCGCTTTTTACACAGTTTTTCACATAATTTTCACATGGCTTCACATGGCCCGGTTCACAGTGTTCCCTGGATGCCATTATTTTGGTCACATGATTATCATCTCTAATGAAGGACTATGTGATATAGAGTCAGATAACGAGATCAGATATGCTGTGATAATGCTTCTTGTCATTTCCGTGAGCAACAAATTAAAGGAACATACTAATATTGTAGAAGACAAAACACTGGATTGCATTTTTATGCGAGAAAGTGCTGTCAAAGATAAGTTAGAAACCAATCGTCTGCTTCACAACATCACTGAACTGGCTTGTCTGGGTTCAGGTTCATCAACCTTTTACGGCTGGCACATTGCTTTCGACAGGAGCAACTGAGAACTCATTTAGGACTTATAAATGACAGTCCATTCGCTTTCCATGCTTTCTCTAATGCGATGATCAGATAGTCAATCATTTCCTCGGTATGCATTGGGGTTGGAGCAATTCTTAGCTTTTCTTCACCTCGAGGAACAGTTGGATAGTTGATTGCTTGCACATAGATGTTACTATTCAGCTGAAGATCAATTGACACTCTGGTACACAGCTCCGGATTGCCAACCTGCAAATTAAAAGAAACGATCAGGCTACCATATCCCAACGCGTATATGTGTTCATGATCAAACAGATCAAGACAATCTCACCAGGACTGGTATGATATGACTATGTGCATATTCCATTGGAAAGCCTCTTTGGTGTAACTTGTTTCTTAGCTGCTCCACAATTCCTTGCTGTTTGGAGCGCAAATCACGGCCTTCTTGTCCTTTGAGGATTTCAATAGATGTTAGTGCAGAAGCAACTTTGTCTGGCGGCAATGCGGTTGTGTAGATGAAACCAGATGCGAAACTGAGTGACAACAGAGGTATGCACAGTGAATATGCTAAAGACAAAAGATCAAAGGGAAAATCCCAGAAAAAGGATCAACACAACACAAGCTGTATATACTTGCGAATGTTGTCAACCAAGGAAGTATCTCCAGCTATGTATCCACCAATAACGCCCACCGCTTTTCCCAGTGTCCCACTGATGATGTCCATCTTGTCAAGGAGTCCATCTCGATCTCCAATTCCAGCACCACGGTCACCATACATTCCAACTGCATGAACCTGCGTTGGAAAAGGGAAAAGATGTGGGTAGTTACAGCAAAGTGCAGAGCTACTTTGATCAGAGGACCATCATAATGGAGATGGTAACAAAATACAACAAACTAGAATACCTCATCGACAAATGTCAAGGCACCATACTGATGAGCAACATCGCAGATCTCTTGCAGGGGACAGATGGCACCCGTCATAGAATGAACGGATTCAAATGCTACAATCTTTGGCTTATCAGCAGGCAGAGAGCGCAACATATCTTCAAGATGCTGGGGATCATTGTTTCGGAATATCAGCTTCTCAGCTTGACTTCCGCGAATTCCTACATGACAGCATAAACGTCACTTCAAGGTGGAAGTTACCAACCATGCCTGTCAGCAGAACAAAGGCCAGGCAAGAGCAAGACAGATGGTAAGCCTATATACGACATACCATGTATCAAGGAGGCGTGATTGCTTTCATCTGATAATATGATACAACCAGGCAGTTGTCTGCCAAGAGTGGACAAGGTTGTGTCATTTGCCACATAACATGATGTAAATAGGAGAGCAGCCTCTTTTTGATGCCAATCGGCCACAGATTGTTCAAGCATATTGTGATAGGAACTTGTGCCAGATATGCCTCTTGGTCCACCTGCTCCTACACCATGAGTTTTTATTTTGTCACTGTCAACAAACAAGCATAGTCTTACATCATGCTGCGTGACTGTCAAACTGAAAATACAATGCAAGCAGGAGCATTTGTCAGATTTATGGCTGTACGTACTGTGCAGCTTCGATAACTTTGGGATGGCGACCCATACCAAGGTAGTCATTGCTGCACCACACTGTGATGTCACTTGGCTTGCGTGAATAGCTGTGGTCTTTTGCTGTTGGGAACTTCTCGGCAAGGCGGTTGACTTCGCGAAAGATGCGGTATGTGTTCTCTTTCTTCCTCTTCTCCAATTGAGCGTGGAAGAAATCATTATACTTGAAGTGATCTTCTGGCACATTACCTGCAACGAAATTATAAAGATTCAGCGCTAAACCAATGTGTATGCTAGATAGTACACACACACTTTTTCGGAATTTTTAGCACAGTGATCAGGAACCAGTCAACTGGAAGCAGGACATTATTCAAACTTACTATAGTGGTCAAGTCATATTGTAATCCTAATTTATGTAGGCGGTCGACGTAGCTGGTTTCCGGATTTCCAAAGCACCGCACGAAAACATATCTATAGTTACATAAAATTTAATAGAAAATTTAAAATTAACTTGATTTGTCTGCGTTGATTTTAGCTTGCCAGAAACTGAAAAACATTATGATGATTATTCTTGATGCCTGATTTATGATGATTTATGATGATTTATGATGATTTATGATGATTTATGATGATTATGCTTGATGCAGATAATGAAGATTGCAGAGCTTGAAAGAAAAAACTACTGTATTCTTCTATCATTTTTGAAAGTTACTTGAACTTCCTTCAGTTGTAGACTTACTTTCCATTTTAATCTACAAAGTACCACGCTCTGAAGATGATATACTTATGAAGTTGATTTTTTAGCTGAAAGCAACTTGATACTCTATACAAATAAATACAACAGCAAAACTTGAAGTAATGAAATGCAGTTACTTTCTGCCCAACAATCGTGAAATATGCTTAAAATTAGGCCTACAATACAGTCAAACCTGTATTAGCAGCCACCTCTATAGAGCAGCCACCTGTGTATAAAAGCCACTCTTCATAACCCCCAAAATACACATTCTATAGAAATCAACTTGGACAGAAAGGCAACATGTCTATATAGGCCACTCTTCATAGCCACAAAATGAAACTTTCTGGATGAAAAAGCCACCTATCTATAAACGTCATTTTCATCATGTCCCAAAGGTGACCATTATTGAAAATTTCACTGTATTACCAAAACTAATTTAACCAATGTTACTTTATGTACTTCTCCAGCTTTGAGGTTTCCAAGAATGTTTGCGGCATTACCCCTCTGGATCGCCATGTTGCCTTATTGGATAGGGTACACCCTTGATCTTGAGTCTCATGTAGCATCAATAGGATCCTCTTTCAACTTCATGGATCAAATTTGTTTGCTCCATTATTGAACAGACCTATCGCTTCAACACTTACCAGGTGTATTAGGTACTTAGCATACATATTTCTAGCCAGGAACCGTTTTTTTTTGTTTCAAATATCAACTTTCTTAAAATAAGACTTGGTCTGTGGAACAATAGTAATGGTCATACATATTTGGCTTAGTAACTTGTGGCTTACGGCGTGGACAAGTACTTATCTACTAGATTTAAGAATAATATTTCTTGTAATGTGAAATTTTGCGCTTAAAATGGAAACTTTATTTTTGCATTGCAGTCAAGTGGGGCGTACTTTATTCTCTTGGTCTTTTGCTGCACTCCATTAACTGCACTTCTCGATAGCTGCACTTCAGGCGCTAATCGCTAAGTTTAAACATTGCTGCTAGCCATTGTGTTGACGCAAGTAACGTCCCATATAATGCAAACCCCTCTTTCCCATGGAATTTCGGGACGACTGGCTTGAAGTAAGGTTTATACAGTGGTGCGTGTAGTTCAATTGCTGTCTATTAAAGTGCTTAATTTCAGACTGATGGATAGTATTTACTGTTTTACTTCCGGCATATATCGTAAACAAATTAATACATGGTGACTATTTCACGTTCAATTTTACAACATTGAAGCAAAGGATTTCTTTCTCCAAGCATTTATTTAATTCTTGATTTCTTTCTTGAACTTGCCAAAACCGACTTGAAACCATGCTTGAGAATATGCGCAAGAGTTCAGAGTCAATGCCGCCTGATAGCGCTATAGACCACATGTCGATGGGCTGTTGGAAATGAAAAAATAGGACAATAAATGAAGGACAGGAATAGAGAAGCGCTTGTGCATTTTCATTTGTCTCGTTCAAAGTTCCCCTCTTACCAAATTTGATATTTCAGATTTGGGTAGAGTTCGATGAGAAATACGATTAGCAAAAAATGTTTTTGTTGTGACATCGGAAATCGCTAACGAATTTAGTAAGGGGAATTTCTCTCCTGTTTAAGTGATGGGTGTTAGTTATTTTGCTGGATGCCTGAAAAATGCAAAGAGATAGTTCAATACTTGTGCATTTTTTATTGTGTCGCTTTAACCTCAGTTGTCTGTTCTTTTGCTTAAAATGCTTGAAAAGTTTGCGTTGTTATTCTCACGCTCGACAAAATATATTTTGACAAAGTAATCTCACATGTGTATTGATTTTCTGTCTGACAAAGTCATATGTTGTTGAGCTTATTTTAGCAGGGTAAACTGTGTGTTTTCTCCATCTGGCTCGCATTTTTCTCACGACTTCGCCGCTCTTGGAATCTCAAGTGGCTGTGGTCAACTTTTGCTTTCATATAACTATTACTTGCTATTCGCTGTATTATCCAGTCGTAATCACGTGGTAGTAATGCGATCAAGGTGGTTGCCTAGCAACACGTCTTCGCTTCTTGAGACGGAATGATGCGAGCAGGAAATCGATGCAATGTTCGATGGACATGAGTTAAATTTAGTTTAGTTGACTGCGCATTGCTAACTGCATAACTTATAAATTATTCGATGTTATGAACACCTCGCTATCCTGCGAAATATTGCGAAGAAATGTCGAAGGAAAGCGAATCATTAACTTCCATGTGCGCGCTATCGCAGCCTTCGCAGGACGTGAGAATTACCTGGCATTAAAGATCAACGTTTATTAGAAGGCTTCTTTCGTGGAATCTCATTAATTCATATCGGCACTAAAACGCAATCAAATAATTAAACACCACCAAAAAATATGAGGTAAAAATAGATTACAAAGTTGAGTAAGAAAACAGGCGCAATGAATTGCGGATTGAACGTCAAACCATAACCATGTCCGTCTGATGTTGGACATTTTACGCCAAATGCTTTTCACATCTTAGCCGTAGGTCAAGGTATAAATGTCTGGCACAAACCACAGACTTCTTGAGTTATTGAGATCCTGATGTTTTTATCTGGTAACTAAATGTTATTTGAATGGGAAAAGGGCTGACGTGCAAGTTAAACACAGCTTCTTTAGCAGCGAAACACACAAGGAGACTGCGGTATTAGCGCTGTCGTTCCAGCCGCCTGTAGGAAGCTGGTTTCATGACTTCATCTGCACTGCCATTCTGAATATTTTAAGTAGTTTAAGTATTAAGTGTACTGCAGAACTGGAAGCGAAGATACGAAGACAGGTTTTTCTTGATATGTGTGCAGTGAGCATTGAACATATCATTTTCTTTCGGGGATCTTTGGGCTATTCGTCACAAGATATAACACATTATTTTCAATAAATCACTTTTGGCGTCAACATTGATGCTTTTCTTTTTCTCTTTTCCATCTCATTAGTAAAATGTTCACTGTTCATGTTCGCGGCAGCAACCAGTAGAGCAAAACCGGACGTGCTGAAAAGCGAGCATAGCAAGGAGAATTCCAGCTGTGATCGATGTAAAAACACCACAGCTGATTTATCCGCCTGTTTGATGCAAAAGAGAATTGAGTTTGCTCTTGGAGCGGATTTAATTGTAGTAATCGAATTGTATTCGATTCGCCTGAAATCCGCCTGTTTAACCGTGACATCAATGCGTACGATTGGGCGTTACTTCTGTATTCGCTCATCACAAGACGCCGCAAGGACTCACCGTTTGCGATGTCTTTGGTCGACGAGGAATACGATCTTTCAGGCGAGAAAAGCGACCTTTGACAGATGTTATTGTTCAAACGGCCCCGCTTCCACGACAGATGCAAAGCAGCATGTATTTGCTCGCTGCTCCTGAACATTTCCGCTCCCAGTTGTCGTTACTCTGTCGCAAATTCAACTTTCCTTGGATGGCTGTTTGTGAAGATGGCTGCAATTGGCGTACACGAGCTTATGACTTTTCTTACATTGCGTAAGATGCAGTCTTGACCCCGATGCTCCGCTGTAATCTTAGCCCTTACCGGCCCTCCTTTGTAGCGTAGCCACTAGCCAATCAACTGTACTTAATGGATGAATGAATTTTCCTCCCCTTCTTACCAGATCTCTATTCTCATAATTATGTAAATAACCTCGTTGTAATCTCGTTAGCATAATTATTTCTTATTTCCTTACTTTGATTGACAGTTGTATATACTATAAAAGAATGTACTTATTCACTGTGAATCAGAATTACAGAAAACCAGAAATACTCAGTTGTCTCTCATAACGACCCCATATCGTTATACCTTCATCATTTGCCAGGAGATAAAAGATGACTTTGTTGTTCTTGGCATCAAAAGTGTCGTTTTAGATCGAGCCAAGGTTAGGCCTTGCTCACACTATTATAGCTTGTAAAAGACAAGTGGAATGCATTCATGATAGAATTGTTTAATCGTAGCGCAAAGCTTACTGGCTATGTTTACAAGTGCCCAAGACGTATCTGACCTGCGTGAAGACGAAATATTTTTCTTAAAATAGCACTTATCAGGAGAAATAAAATGTCTGCACGCATCATTCCAAGACATGTTCTGCTGAACATGAGAACTAACGACCTGAGAAAGTATCACATGAAGTTTTCAATTTTGTCACAACGCTTTACGCGGCGTTGTTGAAACAGAAGATCTATAGCGCTATGCACTGTGGCTTGGATTTCAACGATCAGTGTAAACGCTGAGTTCAAGGCTGCACATCTTCTTGATAAAGTTCTGATAGAATTCTGGTAGAGTCTTCCAATGTTTAGTGAAGCAATGGTAGAGAAAGTGATGCGACGGGTAAACAGATACCAATCGCTGATTTTGAGAACGGGTGTTAGTACGCGATATAGATAACTGACAGCAATGGCAAACGGGTGCTAAGACTTCAACGGAAAGCAAAAGCGAGAATGAATACGAATGTTCGTTTGGAAGTGCGGAAAGAAGAAAGATCTGCGAATTAGTGTTCACTCGTTGGGCATTTTGATCAGACCCTGGGTAGCGCAAATCTATTTTTGAAGCGCAGTCTCCAGGAGCGTGTTGTAATTAAAGTTTCTATTTCTACATTTAACGCCAAAACAAAAATGTATAATTATGTTTCGATCAAACAAGGTTGCGATGGTAGTTCTATTTCAAAAAGATAGCGAAAGTCTACATGACAGAGGGAGAGTTGTAATAAAATCACGCGCTTGCTAGTTCACGACTCCGCGAATTGTAAGAGATCTTCGTCGTATCGCCATTAACGCCAAACTCTACCTGTGAGAAACAAAATCGCATCGCAACGTACGAGAAGTGAAATTGAGAAGGAAACAGATTTGCGCGTTGCGCTTTGAAGAGACCCGAGATAACTTCGTCTTGATTCGCTGGAAACGTAATATTAATTAACGAAATGACTTCGTCTCTGCAGGAAAAGACGCTATCGCGAGTTGGCTGGTTATTACATTGTAGATGTTTCCAAGCAGAATATCACAGTTCAATGGCGAAGAGATAACGGACCTGCTGAGACGAACTATTGAATGAACTTCAGTTGAATCCTCAAAGTACTTGCGTGGAAGTTGTTTTTGTTTTAAAGTCTAACAGAAACTGGCACTGCATGGCACAAGAGGAAGATACGATTCCAGAAAGTGAAGTTCTTACTCTAACAGTTTTTAGTAGTCTCACTGGAATATTCCAACAGAACGTTGAAACGTTCTAAACGTGGTGTTTTTTGGCTCGCATGTTT
>OFHS01000461.1:0-42558 GCA_900245855.1 Calvadosia cruxmelitensis
ATCTCCCGAAGATTTGATTAGTAAGGAACCAAGCTCGTTGAGGAAGGAGATTGATTCCGGGCCCATCACCCACGGTGTAATTGAAAATAGAAAGCAAACTTCGTTGTAAAAAATGTAAATGTCAATTTGTTCAACGAGGGAAACACAATAAACCAATGGCTTGTCTCCCTTGGGGCCCTCGACAATTAAAACCACAAGTTATTCAGTGATTTGATTTGATTTGATTTATTTGTCAAAATAAGTAACAATGATTGACAGGCAAGCACAGGAAAGTAAAACTACTTACACTATACGTGCAGCCTAATAATCTTTACAAAAGCGCGATAAATTTACAGAATCTAAACGACGTTTAAAAACAGAAAATGAAACAGAGGTAACAACATCATCGGTAAGGGAATTCCATACAGGAAGGACTCGATTACTGAAATAATATAGCGTAGAATTATTAACAGGAATGGCTGATGGCTTTAGCTTCTTTGAATTACCACGTGTTGTGTGATTGCAGTCTTGTAAGCAGAGTAAATTGTTCTACCACACCGTAGATAACTTTGTATGCCATGTACAAGTCGAGCTTGATTCGACGGAGTTCTAAACTATCAAGCTTTAAAAAATTTAGGCGGTCCTTGTAACAAAGCACTTCTTGTTGCAAATGCATACATACTCGTTTTGTAAACTTTCTTTGAACTTTTTCTAAAGCTTTAATGTCCTTTAAAAGGTAGGGATTCCAAACAGGTGCATTTGACTCTTCGCCCCTCACGAAGTGGCCGACAAGACACATTCGTCGTTGTCGAATGACGGCACAAGCAGACGGAGTGATGCGGCGGAGGTCCACAGTGGCAATGATGAAACCACAGAAGACGCAACAAATTATAATGCCGTGTCGGCTTAGCCGGGGTCTAACCCGGGACGCCTGAGCCCCAGACCATACCGACACATTGAATGTTCTACACATGAAACTGCACTTATTATTATATGAGATATTCTATTTGGTATTTTCAAATATAAGCTGGCTCAGAAGGAAGGATGACTGTTAGTAGGTAATTGCGCGATGTACTAATTTAACCCCAAATCAAGGAAACCTGAAGTTTTATCATATATCCTATACTTAGATTTTGTCGACCTAAATCAGTCCAGCTATTACAGGAATCTATATCGAGTGTTGTACATTTATCTTTAGCAAATAGTAATTATTTTCTAACACCCACCAGCCAAGATGAGTAAATGATCAACTTGAGAGCTCCATCTATAATTAACTCAATTTGTTTGTTGTTGTGGTTGGAATGAGCCCATCTTGTTTGTTCAGCCCTTCTGCCTCGTGATGACGCCAATCAAAGGCAAAGACGAGGCGTAATTGACACTGATAACGCAATGACTGGTTTAGAGACCACTTGATGGTATAAAAGGACATTGAATTAAGACAGACAAGCATCCATCATCCATTTGATGACTGCTTCATTATATCCTGCGAATTGCAAGACAGAATATGAAGTCGTTTGCATACCTCGCGTTGGTTTTCTTCTGCGCTGCTGCTAAAGGTGATCAAAATCAAAGTAAGTATGTTGCATTCTTTGGGTCTCCAGAACAACCAAGCAAATTTGAGCTTAAGGGATGACCCATGATCATATCATGTAATCAAATTACTTTGTTGTCACACATTTCTGTAATCAATTGTTTTGTATTTCGTTTGCGATATGATCTAAATATAATTTATATACTCATATTCAAATAGAAGGCGCATTATATGGCCGATGATTTTACGCGGGAGATAGATTTTCTGATAAAATTGCTGCACTGTGATTATATACTAAACAACTAACCCGTTAATTATCTGCCATTCATCATTGCTTATATTCATTCTGATTAACATTTACTTGCGTTGAAATCTATTAAATATTCCTATTTTACCACTTGCGGTTTTATTTGCTTTAAGTCATAAATTACCGGCTTTAATTCATAACTTACTTGCTTCCTTGATATTGAAGTGAATAAATTATATACACAGAAGAAAAAGTTAAACGCTTGATGATATGCGTTTGCAAATTAACCGCAAGATATATAATTGCTGCGTTACTTTTTTATTAGCTTCACTCTGGTTTTAATTGATTTACGACGAACAAGCTCACTTATTCAAAGTTAGCCCGATTTTTATTCCGCTTTACATGAAACACGTCAAACAACTTGCTTCGTGAAAAATCGACTTTAAATGTTGACATACCGACATCTCGGTGAAGACTATTTGAAAGATCGCAATGGTTGAATCCATCCTTCCAATGATACTTTCTCATCATTTATTTCTTTCTTTTTCTGGCACCTACCGAGCATTGAAAAGCATTCTGATATACCGATGATAATTAACTGTATATTACCATTCATTTAATTTGTTTCTTAATTAGTAATGTCTTCCTTTGGAACAGGCTATGACCTTATTCCCCCGTCCACTGGCTCAGCATTCGTGGATGACATGAAATTGACACCGGAGCAGAAACTTGCCATTTATGGGATTGGCTCTAACAACAAAAGGGCTCAGAATGTTACTGATGGTGGACATCGACGAAGGCGCGCAGCCATCAGAGACGTCACAAAACGATGGAACAATGGCATTATACCATACGTTATTGATTGCAGTCTTGGTGAGTTTAACAAACAGAAATTGATTGCAGCCAATCAATCAAATCAATTAATGATCATTACATCCCCCTATTTTATAATTCTGTAAGTATTTACACATTTCTGAAAACCAATTGTCTAATTTCGAATATTTTATTATATACAAATAAATATCTCCTTCAGTCTTTTTAAATTGCTGAGAAATCATTACTTCATCAAATATAATTACTTAAAGCTGTTGCAACAAGACTTGCTGTCATTTGTTGATTTAGATTATCATGATTTTAATTTGCAGATAACATGCCATCAGCCCTTGCAGCAATCCAAGCGGCCATTACTGAATGGGAGTCGATGACGTGTTTAAGATTTGTGAAACGCGACGGACACAAAAACGTTCTAACATTCTTCAGAGATACACAGTGAGTTCCTGTTGGATGAATTAACTTTCAATTGCAGATAATATTAAGTGGCTCTGTTGTGCCTTCAACTCAACTATTATAGAGCAGCCACCTGTATATAAAGGCCACTGGGTGTCAGGCATCATTCTTTTTTATAACCGTGTTGTTCCTAAATGGAATTCTTTACCGAATGACCTTGTGAGTAGTGCAAACGTTTTTGTATTCAAAGTGCGTCTTCAGAAATTTATGCTTTGAAAAATTATAGTAACGAAGTAGTGCCGTTTAGTGAAAGCGCAACATGTGTTGCCTTCTATCCGCGTGTATCCTTTTATGTAGTTTTTGAACTCTGTTTTAATAAAGATACGTATACTCTTTATAACTCCAAAATGAAACTTTCTATAGAAATCAACCTGGACAGAAAGGCCACCTACAGGTTTCACTGTATATCATCAGCGGATAGACCCAAGAGATTGCCTACTCGGATGATCATTCTGTTGCCTTGGAAACTCACGACTTGAATGTTCTCTTTTTCAGTTGTTGGGCTCATGTTGGCGATGGAGGAAATTCGCATGTCTCGGTTGGTCCAAGATGCGACTATCAACACGTCATGGTTCATGAGATAGGTCATGCGGTTGGTTTCTATCACGAACATAACCGACCGGACAGAGACACATACGTTGACGTTATCTGGTCCAACATCCAGAGAAGTAAATGCAACAATTGATGTACTTTGCAGATCTCTGTTTGGGCATTGGTATATGGGCAATGGGTCGAATATTCGATAAACAGCATCGATGGGTTCCAATTTTAAGAACAAAATATCTCATTTCTAAGAATATTATTCTTAAATCCAGTAGATAAATTCTTATCGATGCTGTAAACCACAAATTTGCTAACTGAAACCAGCAGTTATGAATATTGCTATTGTTCTTCCTCATACTAAATCTTATTCTAAGATAAGTGATACTTGAAATAAGAAAAACGTTCTTATGCAGAAAGTATTTTTTCAGTGTACTCGCCGGGCGTTTTAACGTGACTGCATTGATAGACGGTTTTATAATTCTGTTTTTATATTCCAGGTTTGTTTAGTGCCTTCACTATTGAACAAAACGCGGATATTACTGGATTCAAATATGATTATGGATCTATAATGCACTACCCTTGGACGTCGTTCTCCACCAACAACCAAGCTACGATTAAACCTAAAATGAAAACAACGGATGTCCCTTATACCAAACTCAGCAGCCTTGACGCGAAACAAATCGCAAAGATGTACAACTGTCGTAAGTAGAACTAATGTAGAATATCATAGACTTAGCAAAGTACGGTCATGTTCAAACAAATCAAAGGCGTTCAGTGATTCTCATATGGACGAATGAAGGCTGTTTCTATAAACATTATTCCTCACATAATATAGCGTATACTGAATTCAAAGTTTGTTATACTGCATAATAAGATGGTTGTTCTGCATACTAAGTTAGTCATATTGTATACTAATTACTAAATCGGTTATACTGTACTTTAAGTTAGTCCTGCTGTATTCTAACTTGGTTGTACTATGTACTAAGTTGGTTATACTGTATACTAATAAATAAGTTAGTTATACTTTATTCTAAGTTGTTTACAGTCTATATTAAGTGGATTGCACTCATTGCTAAGTTCGATTATGCTGTATACAGTGTAACCCCGTTAATATCACTATGATTTTCCAGTCGAAAATCATCATAATAAGCGGGTTGTGATATTAAGCGGGTTAAAATAGTTCATTCTGACAGTGCTTTGGTTCTCAGACTGAAGTGATATTAAGCGGGTTGTGATATTAACCGAGTTGATATTATCGGGGTTACACTGTACAGCTAAATTGGAAGCCACGTTCTTATGGCGTCAGGAGCTAATCCTGGAAGAGTTTCATTTATCTCAACCTCCCAACCTCCCGTTCTAGTACTCTTCCGTCCTGTTCATCCTTCCTATGTATCTTTTATACAGTATTCATCCTTTGTATTCTCTATTGCTCAGCAAACCAACACAGAGGAAGAAGACGCGTCGAAGAAGTGGAAGAAGAGGAACAACAAACATCGAATGTCAGAAGCCGTCGAGCAACTGGTAAGAGATCTTCCTTGATGATATCAAACTAGTAACTGCATGTGCTTACAGTAGCATCCACCAACTATACTCATTAACCAGTGAAGTGGACATGCGCAAAATTGACTTTCACAAGTACTGCAGATTGAATTAGTACGCCAGTGGGTAATTATTGTAAGCTGCTTGTCAATAAAGGGTAATACGTAACGACATATAATTATACTAGGCTTACGTCAACTCAACAACAATGCTGTCATTTATCATTACATGACGCCAGTCTAGTTTCTAGCAATCTGATTGGCTGAGAGGCATGATTGGAAATCCAGACGAAATTTAAAAAAAATGTTAATTGTAATTCTCATGGCAATTATGTTGCATTTATCATCTTCAGTGAAAACAAACTCACGATTCGTAACTCTATCATAAAATTTATTGATGAAGTTTCACAGGATCATAAACTCATCACTATAACATCTGAGTTCTCTTGCTTTACTCGATCTTAATTGCACGTTTACTCTATCCTCTCCATAGTATGTGTCGACACTGACGCAGGATGCTCAGGATGGAGAAGTCACTGCTTGACAAACGATTTTGTGAAGAAGAATTGCAAAAAGACGTGTAACACTTGCAGCGTTGCAGCCACCTTCGCTCCACGCACACGAGCGCCGTCTACAGGTATAATATCCACATCTGTCAAAAAGACATGACAAGATATTCGTCAGAAACAGAATCAGCTAACATAAAATACAACGCAGTTAATTACTTTCATTTGCGATCTGCACTCTGATTACATATTTAAGGCTTATTATCTATTGAAGGTTACCATCATTATTTTATGTTACTCCACATAGCCTGTGTTGACACTGATGCGGGGTGTCCTGGTTGGACAAGTCACTGCCTCACCAATGATTTTGTGAAGAAGAATTGCAGGAAGACTTGCAATACTTGCACTGGAGTTTCTCGTACTCGTTCGCCTGTCACCTTCGCTCCACGCACCAGAGGGCCAATCACAGGTATAGATTGCGAAAACATGAAGCTTCACTGTAATTATGAGAATAGCAATGCATGATTTAGTAAATTAATTTTTTTTCATGATACTCAATCTGAGTACTTGCTTCGATTTCTTATTGCAATGATCTTTTACAGCAATGTTTCATGATATAATTTTCTATAGCTTGTGCCGACACGGACGCAGGGTGCTCAGGCTGGAAAAGTCACTGCCTCACCAATGATTTTGTGAAGAAGAATTGCAGGAAGACTTGCAATACTTGCACTGGAGTTTCTCGTACTCGTTCACCCGTCACCTTTGCTCCACGCACACGAGCACCAACTACAGGTAAACACATCTGTCAATAACATGACAAGAACTTCATCAGAAGCACAACCAACTTCTACGTAAATTGCGAAGTATTTTTGCTTTAATTTTTTCACCTCCACTCTAGTGATATAAAGTGGCTGAAGCGTATTGCAATGTCGTCATTATTCAAGCGTCTCTTTTATACATTCTTTGTTTAATCTGTTTCGTTTCGTCTTCTTCTGTATTGATATTAACATTTCCCCCATAGCCTGTGTTGACACTGATGCGGGATGTCCTGGTTGGAAAAGTCACTGCCTCACCAATGATTTTGTGAAGAAGAATTGCAAAAAGACATGTAATACTTGCTCTGGAGTTTCTCGCACTCGTTCACCCGTCACCTTCGCTCCACGTACAAGAGGACCAACCACAGGTATAGCTTATGAAAACAGGACGAAACCTTCGTCATAAACAGATTCAGTTAATAAAGAAAAATCAAGTAGTTGTTTGCTTTCATTTGCGATCTGCCTTCTGAGTATATATTTAAGGTTTATTACTTCTTAAAGCTTACAATTGTTACTTTATTTCTTCCTCTCCATATAGCATGCGTCGATACTGACACAGGGTGTCCTGGTTGGACAAGTCACTGTCTCACCAATGATTTTGTGAAGCAGAATTGCAAAAAGACATGTAATACTTGCTCTGGAGTTTCTCGCACTCGTTCACCCGTCACCTTCGCTCCACGTACAAGAGGACCAACTACAGGTATTATTTTCTTTTATCCTGTCCATCCATGATGTACGCAAGACGCAATACGTCTGGTCTGCAACATCAACGGTTTCTGGGAGGAGAAACTGGGATTGGATTGTTAGTCAATTTGACAGATTCGACTGATAGTAACGCGTGCATTTGATTGGTTGAATGTTGACAGGTGGTTCGTGCACTGATACAGCAGCCAATTGCGCAAGCTTAAAGTCGTCGTGCACATCAGAGGATGTTAGGATAAAATGTAGAAAGACATGTGGCATGTGTGAGATCCGTAAGTAAAATCTCTTAATTGCATATACAATTCTGACAAATGGATAAGTACAAAAATATCATATTTAATTGTAGTCGAGTCAGGATAATGACATACCTCCTACCTACTATGTAGGTTCATAGCAGTGTGTTCCTAGTTCCTACATGTAAGTCAACCCCGTTTTGTAAAATCATAGTTAATAAATCATCTGCTTACTCAAACATGCTTACCTTTAGCTAATAATACTTCGTTTAATAAAACTAGCCACTAAATAAGACCAAACTAGAGCGGTCTCGAGATCGTTTTAGCAGAGCGGTTGACTGTATGAGAATATCATATGCAGTGACACTGTTTGATATAAGGTGGAGAAGAAGTCCATCTGGTTTCTGAAAATATTCAATCAGCTGAAGTATAATTATAGCAAACACGATTGACTTGATTGAAGGAAAAGTTAACAGATTTGGTATCAAGATTCCAAACGGTGACATGGTCAGGTCCGCTCATCATTTCATTGTACTAACACTTCCTGAGTCAAGTGAATGCTCCTTGTGTCGCGGGTTTTCATCCGGCTCGATGGACCAAATCTCAACTAATAATATCTCAAGCAAAATCCATGAGTTTAAGTCTGGATGTGCGCATGGAAGGAAGCATACAATTGCACCAGGTCTATAATAATAAATAACATAGACGATCCTCCACTTGAAGAGGCCGTCCCTTTCCTTCAGATGCACTTGTTACATGAGATATATGCCATAAATCACGGTCAGAATGATTCCTCTGGTCTCATTAAATTTCATAGCGATCTATGTTGATTGACAGCTGAATGCTGTTATGTGAAGATAATCGATGGCGAGATACGAAAGCAGTGTCAACAACATTATCGTTACTATTATGATTATCATTGACATGATATAACTACCTTAATTTTCATGTATGAATTTGCATTTATTCAAGGTGGACCATGTCAAGACAACAGATGGAAAAATTGCAGGTCAAAGAAGCATGAATGTGGCTCATCACAGGTTAAAGTCGATTGCCCAATCACGTGCAATTCTTGTCCGTTTGCAAGTAAGTACAAACAATCGTTTAACTCCACATATTTGAGCCTACTGAACATAGTCCCGCCCCAAGCCCTTCCACTCTCACGCTTTATTCTGTGCAATGATCCAGAAAGAACGATAGGCCTTTACAGTAATACCTGTCTATAACGGTCACCTTTGCGACATGAGGAAAAGACCTTACACACAGGTGGCTGCTCTACAGAGGTGGCCGCTAATACAGGTTTGACTGTATCCTAATTCGTAAACTAACACTAGTTCTATTCATTTGTTACATTTAATCCTAATTCGTTCTTTCTTTTATTCGTAGGGAAACCACGACCGACTGGGACAGCCTTAGACAAAAGACTCGGAAAACCAAGAGGTGTGTAATTAATGCAGATGTTGTCAGTCGCTAATAATTAGCCTCCGTTTCACCTTAGTCTTGATATCAACGAGGTCATAAGCAGCAATGTTAGAAGTGCTCATCATCATCATCATATTACTTTATTAGTACATTTTGTAAATATTGTTCTATATGGTCCTACAATCTTGAATTAACTTGTAACAACAGATTGTACAGTATGTACTTACCACATCATCATCATTATCATCATCATCGTCTATAATTAAAGAGGCAGACCTGATAAATTTCCTCTTGTCTCCCTCAGGGCCCTTAACATTCTCTTTAGCTACGGGGTAAACTTAAGGAGATCTTTCAGAATCACTACTGATTGGTGCTCGTCATCAGACTGAATCAGTCAGCAGGAAGAGATATTTGTTAAAAAAGCTCAAATCCTTTCTTTCTAAAGTCTTTTTTCTTACCTCATTGAACAAGTTGAATAAATGAGCATAATAGTCGCACTTGTTAAAGTGTTTTCGAAGCAATTCTTATTCATGATCATCGTCTTTCTTTAAAGAGGGTGGCCTTACAGTCTTCCGCTTGTCTTTCTCATTGCCCTCAGTACATTTATCGTAATTCTTTTTCAGGGAGCTGCGCCAACCCCCTTGGACTGTCTTCATCTTCTAGGAACCGACTTCCGGACACTGCATTTTCTACTTCTTCCACCTTGGTCAAAGCCGGTAGGTTAATCAATATCTCTCTTTGAATCTCACTTCCGAGCTCCAAAGTGAATTCAACACAGCTTAGCTTCTATTTGTATAAATCCGTCTACTTTGTTTCATAAATTTGCAGGCATGACAGCTAATGCTAAAAACGGGCGACTGAATTTCCGTGAGGACCAAAACAATGGCCAAGCTGGGGCCTGGTGCGCAGTGGGAAAGCAAGGGAATTCTTACCTTCAAGTGGATCTCGGTTCCATGCGAAAGATCGCTTACATCGCCACCCAAGGTCAGTAGGTCATAGCAAAGGTTCAAGGAAATGGAAAATAAAATGAATAGAATTTTGATTTAATTTAATTTAACATACCGGGTGGCGCCTGCTTTCCCTAAGGCAGGGGCTGCCTTCCCGGATGCAGGGACTTGATAAAGGTTTGATGAATGAGCACTTCTAAAAACCAACGTGTAAAATATATCCACTTGTACACCCCGACGAAAAAGCAAATTTCGTAGACGGGGGTGCTGTGATTTTGTACAGTAAGTATAAGACCCAATGCCTTCTGCCCGATCACTAGAACCCAGTCCTACTTCAGGTCTCATGGTCAAATCGACCCGATCATACATTTAATTGTGGGTGTCTGGTAAGCCTTACCATTACATTCGAGTTGCTTTTGAGTTACTGATTCTTGCTAGTGACAATTTGTTACAGAGGGGTGAACTTCTCCTTCGGGGTCTCAATTCCCTCTCCCGTCCAGGCCTCCACTCAGGCCATTCCTGATTGGCAAATGTAATTTGTTCTGCTTGTATCAATGGAATATGCTTTTAGAGAATAATTCAAGTAAGATGTGGTGGTCTCATCAAGCATTTACGTCAGCGCTTTCCGTTACGGTTGCTATAAATGTACTCTCGAGTCTTCTGACGAGCTGGCTATACCCTCCGTCGTATTTTCCACAATTATATATTCAACACCTGATCTTGCATTCGTCTGTTCTTCGATCCATACCTACAACGCTACAAAGCCTTCGTGCCTTTACAAGGAGATAGATGCAACATTGTTCTGATCTAAACCAACTTTGCCTTGCTTTGATGTCTTCCTTGTTTAACATGTTGCCAAGTTATGAATTTTCTTGAGTGTGAACGGCAAGTGAAGCGAGCATTTTAATTGTAGGCTTATATACATATAATTGTTGATTTTTCTCGTCTGTGGTACTCAACTACTCATCCTAGTTTACTGTATTGTAAACACTCTTAAGTTGATTGACGACCAGAAGAGATTTTAATTGGATTCTACTAATGCTGATTGCCAACCAAGAATCACAACGGCTGACGAATACACTTGATATGACGCAGGCCCAAATACGATGATCCCAGATGCTTGCATTGTCAATGGCCTACGTCATGAATACCATCCAAAGATATGTTTGTATTTCTGTATTTTAGGACGTGATAGCCAATATGAGCGAGTCACCAAGTACACCGTGTCGTATAGCACGAACGGTTCGCAGTACAAGACAATTCAAAGCAACGGCAGGAACATGGTAAGATGAACGCGTCAGTCGAAATACGATGCTCAATATTTTGATGCTTCTTATTCCATGCCTACTTCCATAGAACCAATCTTATACAACAATCAATGTACAGCGAAACCTGTCTACGACGGTCACCTTTGGTGGGACATGAGGAAAATGACCTTTATAGACAGTTGACCTTTCTGTTCAGGTTGATTTCTATAGAAAGTGTCATTTTGGGGTTATGAAGAGTGGCCTTTATACACAGGTGGTTGCTCTATAGAAGTGGCCACTAATACAGGTTTGACTGTACAACAATTATATGGCTGTTTATTGCGTGACCATTTCATCCGATTCCAATTAAGAAGATGCACATATGACATGCAGTCTATGCACTCTATACGAACTGAATGGTACAAAGTTTGTGAAATTTATAACTGTATTTGGTATCCTGTTCTGCCCCTCTCGTCAACATAACAATGGCAGAAGTACAGAATTGGTTGCCACTAGAAAGAAACTAGATAAGTTACAGAAAATAGATATCATTCTTGCCTTAGTTTGTACATTTTGACTCAAAATCAGTTCTGACGATCAATTGAATTTATTCCTTGTAGGTGTTTGATGGCAACTGTGACCACTTTACACCCATTGTGAATCGATTCCCATCTCAGATCAGCGCCAGATACATTCGCGTGCATCCGGTTGAATTCAACTATCCATGCCTTAGAATGGAGCTGTATGGATGCTAAGAAAAGAATTCAAAACTGCCTTCGACAAAACATCCAAGCAAACCAACAACCATTCGGTCATCCGATATGTTTAAATACTGTACACAATGTTTATAGATTTATAATCACGTAGGTGTGAACCTCGATGTTAAATAAATATTTGAAAATGTTTTCGTGGTTCTCTTAGCTTCAATGATGCTACTCTTCACATTCTCCTTCGAGGCCGCAAAGAAAATCCGAATCGGGAGACCTATTTTTATTAATCAAAGGAAATTTCATATATCTGCAAAATCTCAAACTTTCATTATCACTAAATCTTCATAACAAATTTAAAATCTAAAACTAACATTATAATTCTGAAATATACCGTTGTTTAAAAATATATATGTAGATATGAAATGATGTAGACCTACTTGGGTCAAAGTTTAAAACACCGCTATTCCAATGGTCCACAGTCACATTGGAACTAAACAGTAATCTATGTGCAGTAAAATCTGTCTATAATAGTCACCTTTGGGACCTGGGGAAAATGACCTTTATAGACCTTTCTGTGTGGCCTTTCTGTCCATGTTGATTTCTATAGAAAGTGTTATTTTAGGATTACAAAGAGTGGCCTTTATACACAGGTGGCTGCTCTATAGAGGTGGCCGCTAGTATAGGTTTGACTGTATTGTTGATCTCTAATGATCGCTATTGATCTCTATTGATCGCTAGTGATCTTTATCGGTCTCTGTTGATCCCAGCAGCTACGCCCTCTGGCCTCTGGCAGGATGCATTGAGCCACAAAGTACTATTGTAAAAGAGTAAAATATTTGATATAAGGAACTTGGGAGACGCTACGAAAATGCAGAGGTTTGATATATGTCAATTAACTGACATTTAATTACAATACTAAAAACACATCAATGATGGTGACGGCTATGATCATAACGTTATAGTAGATCCAAGGCGGTTAATTTGATTTGACCTCTAACTGGTACACAACGTATGTCAACAACCACGTGATCCACGTGTGGTGCATAGGACTTGATATGAACTATGCTGTCAACGTCGGTCGTCCAATCAGAAATACTCAAGTCAGATTGATGCGATTGAACGAGGTGAGATTCAATCTCCTTGACAGCCTTCAAGGCCCAGAATGTCCACAGAGAGTGTTTGTGATCAGGAGGGTGTCTAACGTCCTGTCTGCACACAAGACAGAGCTGATTTGGTCCATCGATGTTTTTGTTCGAAGACACCATCGAGGTAACAGACCCACCACAAAATCTCACGGTCTCCAGCTGGGAACAATTCCTTTGACACATGGAGGGCGACGCCTCATTTTCTTTCAATTGTGGCTTCAACGTACTCAAGTTCTGATGAATATGAATAATGCCACCTGTCGTCGGATTAATCGATGCAGCTGCAGATGACCACGACCTCCGACTACAAGGGATCAGGCCAAGGTTAACATGATTGGCAATATCACGAGGAAATACCTGCAACAGTCAAGAAAAGAAGATACATAATACAGGTATCTAAAACTAAAAACCACACGACAATGAATTACAGGATGAGTTGACTAAAAGTAGAAAAAAAGTAATACAGTGAAACCTGTCTATAATGGTCACCCTTTGGGACCTGAGAAAAATGACATTTATAGACAGGTGGCCTTTCTGTCCAGGTTGATTTCTATAGAAAGTATCATTTTGGGGTTGTGGCCTTTATACACAGGTGGCTGCTCTATAGCGGTGGTCCATAATACAGGTTTGCCTGTACTTAGGCTACATTTTGCTGGAAATAATATTCATAATATCTGCTTCACGTAACAAAAGAGGCCAGCAGAGACAACAATGTGCAAGTGTTCCCGCCAAACAATGCAAGATCTTCTGTTCTGTCATCAGGCATTAACACTTTTGAAACGAAGAATGGCATTGCAAACACAATCCTCACACACCACATCTCTTAACCTCTATCACAGTGCAACGGTGGCTTTGTTGCCATGGAGATGAGACAGTTGATGACTGTCACACCGACAGTTTGTGGCCGTTTTGCTACTTAACTAAGACATATGAAATGTGAATCAATCGCTGCAGTTGGCATTGATGATCTCAATAAGGAGGCAGAGATGTCTGTGACATAAAGTGTACAATTGTTCACTTACCTTGATGTTGTCTCCTTGAAGTATCGTGCAACGATCCCTGACATTGTTCAATTTTAAGTTAATTTCCAATGCCTCGACTGCATCTGGGTTCCATTCGATAGCATAGACATGCTTTGCTTTGGCGTGTACCAAATATGGCAATGTAAAGTACCCAATACCGGCATTAAAATCCACGATAGTCAGGTCCCGACAGTCCCAAGATGCAATGCGTAGCTTTTCTGGAATATTACCAGATGAGAACATGCATTTCGTCACATCGATCGAATAAATAATGTGATTATCAACATGACGAGTCCATCCATTGTTGCCTAGCAGCATTGTTACTCGAGGAGTACGATACCCATCGGCAGAGATACAGGATTGCTTTGCCAACCGTTTGCAGCCAAGTACTTTGGCAATATCATTTAAAAGCTCAGGAGAACCCCAGGCTTTGTGAGTGCAGCAGTTTTCTGGGAACACAATGATATCGCCATGCCGTTCCCATTTCTTTGGTAAATCTTGTATCATTGCGTTGTAGTTTTCCATATCATTTGTTTTCGTACAATATTTTACCACAACATCTTGAAGCCTTTTATGAGGGTTGCGATGTTGTACTGGTTCAGCAGTGGCCACTGTGATTGAGCGGAAGCCTAGCATTTCAGAGATTCGAGGTCCGTTACTATCATGCTGCAAATTTGCCGTGACCAAAGGAAACCCGACTGTGCCGTCTTGCACCTTGACAACTTTGAAGTGTTCATCCAAAGCGCTTTTATCCTGCAATAATTTCCTGGTCAAGGAAACAGAGTCATGTGAAAACAAACAACGGGTAGAAGTCATTATACAGACTTTCATTGACTTTTCTTCTTCTGCAGAATTGCACCACAGCGTGGAGAAATGGTAAAAATGTGATGTAAGAACAAGAAAAATAAACAACAATTGTGTGCACATGTGATTCTGGTATGCACTTGATTTTGATCCAGTACAATAAAGAACATTATTATGGAACGGATGAGGTTCAATAGGGCACTACGGATAAATGTGTGAGCATGAAACTCGAGAGTACTTAGGCTTATTTATCGTCGTCAATAAATATTCATGAAGTATAAAATCACTCAAATAACTACTCAGAAAACTGAAAGACTGAGTATGCAAAACGAAAAAACGATCTATTCTGGGCCGTCCCCGAAATTATGGAAACGAGCAAGTTGAAGTTGGCCAGTCTGGAAAGTTTGTATGTTACGCCGAAGATCTTCGGCGTGGAACAGGCTCCGATTTGGCGATTGGCGTGGCGCAAGGGTTGGAATTTTCAAAGATTCAGTACTAAACACTGTTAAAATTATCCTGTTTTTTGGCGTGGCGTAAGCTTTGGCGCAGGACTCTGGTGGAATCTTCGGCGTACACAAAACGAACTTTCCACGCTGGGAAGTTGGGTCGTTGGTTTGGAACTAAACTGGACTGGAGAAGCAAAGTCGCATTTTCTTACTTGAATTCCTTGGCATTTACTGCATCCACAAACAGAGTTTCTACTTCTACGGACATAGTCATGAGAAGGGGTATAACCTTTGCAATTTCATCTCCAGGCTAGCAGATCATGTAAGACATCAGGCAATGAATCCGAAAGACCCAAACATGAGAAAACTCTAGAGTGGCCATGAAACAACCTCGGACACAATTAAAAGAGCTTAGGAAAGAGGTTGGTATGAAAGTGCTTGAATGTTACCATAGTTACCCTCCCAATGCATCTTGCTTGGATAACTTAGAATAGATGATGTAGCTAATGTCTTACTAACAATTATAAATTCAGCATTTCTGTTTAAATTAATCATGGTGGGAATTTATTAATCACCGTCTTAGATATACTTAGATATAGACATGCATTGCAGCATTACACAGTGCATGCAGTCAAAACTGTATTGGTGTCCATGTCCTCTAAGCAGCCACCTGTGTATAAAGGCCACTCTTATTAACCCCAAAATGATACATTCTATAGAAAGCGACCTAGACAGAAAGGCCACGTACCGTACCTGTCTATAATAAAGGCCATCTTTCTCAGGTCCCAGAGGTGACCTTTATAGACCGGTTTTACTGTACCACTGAGATGAAGAAAAACAAACAAGAAAAAAGGTTCAATAACTTTTTTGGTGGTATATTCTTATAAAGAACCTAGCTCTCAATTATATTACAGTAGTGAGATAAAGATCGGGCTGTTTCATGTACAGTAGAGAGCATGAGTTCAAACAGGCAGTTCTCGATATCATCTGGTCTCAAGAGACATCGCATGGCAGCGCCGAGTGACTCCATCAAGCCATTGTTCAGTAGTAAGGATGTCAAAATGTGACCATGTCAAGGGCACTTCCTTTCGACGCAACTGCGACCTCCATCTAGGTATTCTTGCTTCGAGACCCAGATTTGCTGGAATGAGCCCTAAACAGAAAAGGAAACAGGAGTTATATACAGTCACACCTGATTTAGTGGCCACCTTTGTGACCTGAGGAAAATGACCTGTATAGGCAGGTGGCCTTTCTGTCCAGGCTGATTTCTATAGAAAGCATCAGTTTGGGATTATGAACAGTGGCCTTTATACACAGGTGGCTGCTTTATAGTTTATAGAGGTGGCCGCTAATACAGGTTTGACTGCATCTATTTATGGTGTAATCTAGAAAATATTGTCAATCCATCACGTCATGCATGAACTATGCAAAAGAACTTACAAGAGAGGCTAGTATGGAGCCTCCAATCCATGAACTATATCGTCTTTCAGCAGCAGTGTTTATTGAGACAAGCTTCAGACGCATATTCTAACAAGAAAACAAACAACAATTTCACAACCTTGTCGCAAGTAAACAAATAATAACATCACAAGGGTGACAAAACAAGCACTCAGGCATAAGTACAGACTTATAGCTCCAGGATGCAGAAATGTAAGTATTGCCGTAATGAGTCGGGTCACATGCAATGGGTCTGTCTGTGAAGCCGCCCCAAAGTGACCCACTGTGAAGATCACACAGTGTGAACAACAATGAAGAAATCACTTTTTAGCTACAATTTGTCGAAGTGACATCTCCTACGCTGTCAAATTGATATCTGTAAATTTAAGTATGTCTCAACCATTGATAAGTTGTGTGCATTAAACCATATCCCCTCCTAAACATTTGACATCGTAACTCGTAAGGTATAACTTTCCACCAGATGTGAAGCATCTTGCTTTTACTTACAACACAACACACATAGATGTGATCTATTAATAAAAGATATTTCCATTTGAGCCCAATCCTACTGACACAAGAATGATAGCACATTTTCAAGTTATGCATTGTACTTGTAACGCCTTCACAAAATGAGCAACTTTAAATCGTCCCAAGCCTTCTAAATGTAGTCATTGAAAAAGGATGCTGTGATTCTCAAGTTTGCAGCAGAAAAACAAGAGATGAATTGGCATTATCATTACCAAACAAAGAATAAATGTAAAGGAGGTTATTTCTTGTTGATTTGTTGTGCTACGTCCGCATCATTTCTGATTTCTTTGAAAGATGGCAAAGAAAATAACCGCACGGTGAACTCATCCTCTCGATTGCAGTCAGCAATTGCTGCTCCATTGCTAAAGATGCCACTTCCAGTATCATCATTATTTATTTAATACGTTCCGTCTCATTGGCATGAGAAAGGAGGAACCTGGATACATCATTATTGCACTAAGTTTGTCTTTCATTCTTTGCAATCTTCAATGATTGCTAAATATGTTACATAAAAACTATGTGTGCTGTTTCTGCTGTAGACTGTGGCGGTCTCATCAAGCATTTACGTCAAGACCGCCAATCAGCACCCTTCGTCAGTCGCTATAAATGTCTTGTATTTCGTAATGTCGTTCTTTTGCAATCTGTACTCTCGAGCCTTCGGACGGGCAGGCTACTCTCCACTGTATCTGCCACAGTTATATATTCAACGGTACCTTACACTCGCCTGTTCTTGCATCAACATCCACAACCTACATATTCTACAAGACATAGTAATTAATACAATAGTAATTAACTAATTATAGTCATGATCTGCTACTTACTGATGGGGTTTTCGATAGAAGTTCTTTATTGAGTCGTTCCACAAAACCATTCAGCAGTGTGTTGCCACCAACTACAATCACGCTGCTGTACAAACCCTGTCAAAAATAACATTAAAATAAAGGCGATGGTCAATGTTCAGTAATCGAGGTTAGAAAAAAAATTAATGCATTGTGTAAGGAAAAGCACAATTAATCTTAGTGCATCAATGGTTGTCAAAGAGCCATGGAAAGCAGAAGGTTGACACATACTTGGTTGTGGCAGAACTATAAAGATGCGTAAAATGTCCTCTTTCAAATTGCAGCTTATCACTCTAAGGGGCCTCTTACACAAACGAACATCGCTGCTTTGCAGTTCTGAAACATGTGAAAAAATATCTGAATGACGTGTCCTTACCGGTCTAATATCAATATCACACATTCCAATGCTGGTTGCTATGACATGGGGGACACCCAGCAATGTCGTACTTTCAAGTCCCTAAAAAGTCAGAAATTCAATCAATCCTCAAAGCCTTACATCGATTGTAAGGAATCCGATATTAACTTTATGAAAGACATTATTGTTCTTGCAACTTCTGCCACTCGCCTTGACCATTGACGTATCAAACAAACTCTCACAAATTCTAAATCGATCAACTCCAAAATGTTGATTGTAGCCATTAGGAAATTCATGGTGAACCATTGGCGCACGTTCCAGCATCCTAAATAAAAGAGAACATTCCAACAATTTGTCCACTAAAAAAACAATGATGGTAGAGCACTATAGAATGAGAGCACAGTTGCATTGTTTGCTGACTTTTGTGAGCTAGGTGAAGACTGATGTCGTACAGTAATTAAGGTAATTGTAATCTAGTTAATCCGCAACGATGATTCAAGTTCAACAATACGATCTGTAGGAACAATTGCAGTGAATTTGGACATTTACTCTAAGAAATCAGAATATATTTGATTTGAAAAGTACAAGATTGTGTTGCAGTGCAGCATGGATTTACAATCCCGGTCTTGCTGAAGAATAAAAACATGATACCAAAAGAGTTGTGACAGAACATGGCAGAGTGATCAAGGACATAGCAGAGCGGTATTGTATGGCGATGTATTCGTGTATTGAATGTGGATTTGTCATTCTTTGGAGTTATTTTATCAGCCGCGTCTGACTGTGATTCACTGCATAGTTTATCTAACAAGAGCATTAAGAGAAGAGAAATGGCCTAACTATGTAGAGGACTGCCTATATTATCATTATTAGTTGTGATAATAACCGAGATTGCATCAAAACAGATTACAATTTCCTTTTCAAAACATTTGTCCTAGCTCGATCAAATTTCTTTGGGATGTTGTAAGTGTTTCTAGTGTTCTATTGCAACGGAGTCATCCCCATTATGCCAAAGGCCACCGAAGGTAAGCAATCAGTTGTTGCTGATCCTTGATTGAATGTCCTTAGTTTGCGACTAATTTACAATAAATATTTTCTTACTGCCTGTCAAATTGGCTATCTGAGACTTGGAGCACAGATGCTTGGAACTCCTGCAGAAGAGGCTGCAAATAAAAAAAAGAACAAAAATAGTGGGCCTAACGTAACTTGTGACAACTCAAAAGGGAATCAATCATCGTCATCACCCAATAATTTCACTTCTACATGGCTCGACAAGAAAGTAGAATTACATTGTAGACAAGGGCGGCAGATAAGGGGAGATGACAGTTGTTGCCCCCTCCCAATATTAAGGATGAGGGTATCCAATAGTATAACTTCCCTCCCCCTCCAACATTGTAAAGTTTATCAACAATCTTTTGCAAGAATATGTCAGCCAGAAAGCCTTACATTTCCAGTGCGCGCATCGGTGGGTGCAAATGCAGAGTGACTATTTCTTGTTTGTCTGACTGTTTACAATCACGATAAACTCAGCAGGAGCAAAATATTTTCCGGAGGAGCATGCCTGCATCTCCAACCTCTCTAGTGGATGCCTTCAGCGATCTCTCTACCCCCTCCAAAGTCCACAGAGCAAACATTGTCTCTGATTGTCCAGCTGCTTTATGAGAAGATATCCTAATATACAATACACTACAATTAAAGCACTTGGGATCCAATCCACGCGACCCAACAGAAGCCTATATCTGAACATTCTAACTCATTGTGCTTAAAAAACAGAACCCTAGCTCACGACAAGCATACCTTTGTCATAAAGTTATGATACGACTCTGTTAATGATGGGAATTCTTTCCTTTTGTAAATCGGCACTTCTTTTTCTTCTACGGCTTGCTGCCAAACAGGAGAGAAATACCAAACAAAGATTCATATAGGTTACTGCAAACCAGCAAGAAGTGTAAGTGTTCCCTAGCAATGCAACAAGCGGTACCTTGGAAGCAATGAGATATGGAGGCACCACTTCCACTCCGATGTCTGAAAACAGTTCAGAGCATTGCCGCGTGATAAAGTCACCCCCTAGGGGTGACCGTACAATGCCTTGCTTTAAGACATAACCATCATGGACTGGTACAGCACTGGTGTGTGTTGCACCGGAGTCAAGGACCAGACCAGTCGAGCGACCATTTGCAAATGCTGAAAGAACTGCGTTCTTGCAAAGGAACAAAGCAGGAACGTTGTACTTCTCAAACATCAATTCTGCAAGCTTTTCACGTTTGTTGCGAGTGTTCCACTGTAAACGAAAACAGCAAAAAGAAAGTGAGACTTAGTTCAAGACAAAAATTAACATGCTACCAGATAAACCCAACGTTTCTGCACAATTTCTGTAATCAACAAACAGTCAATTCATTGGCAAACATTGAGGCAGCAAAGAGTTCCACAACAACATGAATTTCATAGGCTTATAATTATATTAGCTTACAGGCGCCTCTGAGAATAAGACAGGATGGTTTTCAGATTCTGCTCGAATGTGTCGCTTGTAGGCGTGGTCGAGGAATGTCTCAAACAGATCCCAGTCCTCAATCATGCCATCGTTCAAAAGCGGTTTGACTTCCATGTTCGGTCGTGGAACAACCAGCTCGGGTGTGTCTATATAGATCTTTCTCTTGACTTTGTCCGTCGTTTTCTTCCCCTCTGAATTATGAAAATATGTCAAAATATGTTCAACAATTCATCAATTCTTGCTACTTTTTAGCCATCAGCCTCAAATTAATTAAACATTCAGTTTTCATCTTAGTTGAATAAATCAGTCAATCCATTAATTAATCATTAGTTAATTATATGATTTGATCTTGGCTAAGTTCATCCGTCTGTAGAGCCATTGTTGATGCTTCCTCAACTACAACAATTGTGTTGTTCTCATCATTCAACAGCAACAACACAGTAAAAACAACAGATGTCATTTATCTCATTGAGAAACGGTTAGCAAGTGATGGAACTTGATCTCACCTTCGTTATCGACATCCATTTTATCATCATTGCTTATTTCTTGTTGTTCAACAATCCCAATATGAGTTGTAAGTTCCGTCTGCAATGCAAAATGTGTCTTTTATGCTGCAAATTAAAGTTAACTAAACAAAAACAAACAAAGCAAGACGACCACCTGAACATTATTAACACAAATTAAAGATCACAAGCCAATCTCAATAAACATCTAGAAACAACATAATCTCAAGGTTTCTTTGTGGCTTTCGAATATCAATGATTTTCTACATCAGACAGCTGTGTATAGGCCTACAGTGAACAGGTGGCCTTTCTATGCAGGTTGATTTCTTAGAAAGTATCCTTTTGGGGTTATGAAGAGTGGCCTTTGTACACAGGTGGCTGCTCTATAGAGGTGGCTGCTAATACAGGTTTGACTGTAATGTTTTGGAATTATGAAGAGTGGTCTTTATACACAGGTGGCTGCTCTATAGAGGTGGCCGCTAATACAGGTTTGAATGTACTCTGATACTCTTTTCAGGACTTATATCTCCACACCTCTATACGATCTGGGCACTGCAGAACGCACACAATCCGACACAGGCTTTTCTTGCTGCTGCCTGTGTCTCACCATCATATGATCTTGTGACAAACAATTTCCTGTATCTAAAGTCAAGCGATTTGGTTGTTGTACCTTTGGAGAGTCTTCGCCGGCAAAGCCTATTCTTGCTGTTTGTGATCCAATGTCAAAAACAAGGGCACCGACTTCATCTAAGATAAAATAAAATATTTGGTGTCCCACAATTGATTTGTATTTGAAAGACAAATGAGACGGCGGTTTATAAAAGTAGCACAGTCCACTCTGCTTAGTAAAACAAACTTGAGAATGCTCTATTTTGGTCTTGGAAATGTTTTGCCATCAGGTAGCAGGATGCTTATTTTGAAATTAACGCCGTCGGGAGATTAAAAAAAAACAGAAATAGAAAAAACAATGCCATCTATAGTAATAGAACCGAGGACCTTCAATTTCGTTGCATTGATTCTATCCACTATACCATGACGCAGCTACAAAACTACCTTGAGAATAGTTTATGTATTAGTCCCTATCCTTATTCACATATCGCTGAATAAACCCTTGACGGAACCATTTTAACTTTAATTCTTGGTTTTACAAAAGCAGCTGGCTATATCAAACAAACTACTACTAGTTATTAATTAATATTTAAGTGCTAATTAACTTAAGTTTGATTAATTAAGTGGTGTTCACTGTAATTGAATAAGAATGATAACTTCACAGACACCATCATCAAATTGAGAAAGCACTAAAAGTACAGATATTACAAGAGAATTGGTAAAAGGGTTAGGAATAGGATTACGGTTACATAGATTTGGTGCTGTCTTGAAAAGTTTGTAGCGGCATCGTTGATTTCTCACATTTCGTGAGGTCAAGTCTGCCATGTGGCATAAAGCCACTCCAACGAGAGTCAAAATCAACGATGCCGCTACAAACAATAAATTGCTGATCACTGTCAGGTCACATTCTAAGTGTAGGCCTAAGTATTCACAATGACAATTTCACATTTTAAAACAAACGTCTACAGAAGAATATTAGCAACAGTCAACATTCTCTTCAAAACACGATGCCTTTATCAACTGACCTCCACCATAAACTCCGCCACTCATTGTATTATTTGTATCCAAAAGACTTGCAAAGAGAACTAAATTAAACACATTCAGAGATGTGTGAGCATCTGCTGCAGCTTCGCGCCATTCAGTCGCTCAGATTTTTAGCTCTTTTGAACAGGACTCGTTCTCAAAACCGAGGCACAGACATAACGGCGGAATTTCGCATTCTTGTCGTTGGTGAACTTGGTTGTGCTGCTGCAGTTGCTTTTTCTTGGACGTTGTATGGTTGTCGTTTTGGGCTCACTTGCTCACTGCCAGCTAACTATGGTAGATGTTCGCAGTGGAGTGAAGTGAGATGTACCAGCCATGGATCTGCTACAGTTGTTTCAAAAGCGGCCGCCGACAATTTCCTTGGACAATGGTGGCCAGTCCAACACTTCTAGCCCAAGGCCTGCAGCACCAACAGCAATTTGCGGATTCCAGGATATTCCTATTTCGTCCTCCGTTTCCAATTCCACGTCATCTAACAGCCTTTTCGGAGCTCAGAAAGATGATTTCACAAGAACTGATGGCAAAATGCAAGGCTTTTGCGACGTCACGCAGCAAGCAAGGTCGACAGGAATAACGACGCTTGCAGGACCTGCAACTCCATCGACTGTGAATAATGGTGGCCCTGTTCTTCGTAACCCTTTCAACCCTCAACACGCTGATGTAAGTGTAGATCGACCTACTCTTCAACAAACTGCTAAGCAAAAGAAACATAAGAATTGGTTGAGGAATAGGAGAAAGAAAATTATGAAATCATTTGTAAAGAAACCACAAATGATAAAAAGTGTCGAGGAAGAGGAGTGGTTTAGGGCTGAGAGCCCGAGAACAGTTCAAGCACCAGCCCACTTAAACAGAACGCTTGCGAACAATCAGAGATGTGCCAACATGCCAAAATTTATGAAGGAAGCATACGCCTTTAATAATCACAGTAACCCTGTGAGTGCTGCAAACTATCAAGCTCCAGTAAATAGAATTCAAATTGATCCGCCTGTTTCATTGCCAAAGCAGGAGATTACTATCAAAAGGCCAATTAACTCATTTGATATTGTAGGATCACTACTGTGCCCAGAGGAAACGAGGAACCGGATACTCCCTGCACATTCACAAAATGGGGCCGCATTAGTCTGCAGAAAAGAAAAGAACCCACCAAACTTAACATCAACCCAAAGGAAGATTTCTTCTACTCAAGCTAGTATTCAGTCTGCAAATCTACCTCAAAGACGATTTCCTTCTGAAGAAAAGAAAATGACCTCAATCGCACTTGGTTCATCAGGTTCCTCTGCTAACAGCTCATCCCATAAATCTGAAAGCTCTGAGTGTGGAGATGAAGATTTACAACTGCTAACTCACCTGAAGAGACGTCGGTCAAGCATGCAAACAGACCAAGAACGAGCTACAAAACTTTCGCTGTTGGCCAAACAGCATGAGGGTAAAAGCGATGCAGCTGTGAGTGATTCTAGACCTCTCAAGTCTGCACCCACTTCTGATCCGTATAAGGCCAGGCTTACACGACAAGACACTGAAAATAATAAGGATTGCACACGTGAACAATATCATCCAGTCGACAGTTCAAGACCACTGCGTTTACTTCAGCTTCAATCAGTCCAAAGGCTAACTAGTTACAATCTAATGGATTACATAGGAAATGCAACTGATGAGAATTCATTTCAATGGGGATGCATCCTATTAGATGTCAAAGATCAGATGAGGAACAAGTGTAATCCGATTCCTTGTGAAAATGGAATTTGTGGCGACTTTGAACATGATAAATTAATTAGCTGTACTGCAAAATCACAGACCGTTCCAACCTCACATCCACAGCCAAAAAGAGATTGTTCCGAAACAGAGACTAGGCTGGCAAAGATCAAGGCTATCAAAGTGCCGTCAGCAGCGAGTGGAACAAGTGTGGCATTGATGGGGCTGTCTCTGCCTGTGCAGCCTTCTGCAAAAAAGAAAGTCATAAGACCAGCATGCTCAAGCCTTATCAAAGAAATTATTTGTCCTAAGAGTGATACTTTTGCCAGGAAGGGCATTACTTTAAGTCGTGATGCAACATCTGATGGAACTGACATGCCTATTATGAGTTCACCGATTGATAGGAGTACGCAAAAAGAGGATTTGTGCCCTGTAACTATGGCAACTGATCCACAAGACGCAAATGCACCTACCCGTGGATTCCCTGAAAACGACGAGGAAGAGTTAATTTGTGTTAGTCTGAAGGACAATGAGAGTTTGACTGATCAGACGTGTGCAATCAGTACTACTTTGAACGGCACTGAGGAGCGCTGCAATAGTGTGCCATCATGCACTCGGAATGCTTTAGCATATTCAAGTGATGTGCATTGCACGGATGTTTGTGATAGTAATCAATTGGATACATTAAATGAACAAGATAAGCATACTCGTTTGTGTAGCAGTGACGTCCTGCAGGGGGTTAGTGACACCCACGAGTTATCAATGTGCCATGATGCAACTGATGCAGAGATGCCTGACAAGGCTGATGTATCTAGCACCTCTGATCATGAACAACAACCGGGCAATGTAAGCGATCAGGTAGCCCATCCAGATTGTGCACTGCCGGAAAAGAATGCTGTGAAGCAACTATCAAGCTCAGATGACACTAATACTGACTTACATTTCAATGTTGCGTCGACTATTCACCCTGACGGTAAGACAGTGTCAGATGGCAAAAGTATCATTCAAGAAAGTGCCAAGGTCAAGCAGGAAATTCAAACAAGATCACTCACATCTCCTCTGAGCAATGAAATGCTCGATAATGTCAACAGAGGCACAGATCTAAGTTGCAGTGCTGTCACATCGCCTGGAAGTAGTCAATGCTTCAGGATGGTAAAAGATGTTAGCACGCCCACCAATGACACACCATCTGAAAGCAGTAATCATAAGCAGGACTCAAACGATGTTGACATATCTTCCTTATTTGGCACAGAGGAAAGTTCATCTGATAGTGATTCGGGAAGTTCCGAAGGGCAGTCAGTAGAAAAGTTGAAAATATTTGAGTCGGGGCTATTTTCCTCAAGCGATGATGAGGCAGATGAGGCTAAATCGAGCAAGAGACCTGCAAAGCGAATACCTCGTTTCTCTGGTGCAGGTCAGAACTCATCCTGTGAAGATGAGTGTGACGTCGAACTGGACAGTGATTTATCACATATTAATGCAAGCCTCAATCAGGATGGGAATTGTACAAAGGATATTGATAAATCACCTGAGCTCAGAGATTCAAGCACCACTGAGTTATACAGAATAGATACAAAAGAAGAGTTGTGTTTGCTGAGAGAAATGGAACAATGGCAAGAGAAAAATTTATACGAGGAGATCTCAAGTTGTGATGAGGTGGAAGACACCAAGGAGTCAAATTTCGTTTCTACCAATGGTGAAATTAAGCAGAGTGAAGCAGCAAGAAAACGTCTGGCTGCAAAGAGAAAACGCAAGAAAGAGAAACAGCATTTACTACGGTTGCTGGAATTTAAAAAGAGAAAGTTATATGCCAAAGAAATGAAAAAGAAGCAACATGAATCCAAAGTAGGAGTGTTAATTCTTTTTACAGGGTGTATTGGTTTTGAAACAAAGCTTCAATTTCGCTAACATTCTGCTTGGGTTTTGACCGTAGTAGACTGGAGGTTATGTGAACTAGTTTTAGTTTGTATTATTGTTGATAGTAAGTCGAAACGTATGACATTGTCTGGTGGATATCAGCAAATCCTGGTAGAGGATAGGTTGTTGATACGGTTGGTTTGTTGGTCATCATAAGGTCTGTAAAGAGTCAAGGATATGTCAAAATTTGACAGATGGCAACCCAAAAAATGTTGAAATCCAAGAAGAGAAGGGTCTATTTTAAATGTAAAATTTGTGCAATAATTTCTGATTGATTCACTTCAAGTTTGTTTTGTCGCATAGGCATTGAAAAGTATGAATATAGTCCAAACCAAACCCATGATGTATTGGTTAGCATTTGACAACATATTCTGATGCTGCCTTGGAAGCTGACCATCAATATGCACTGTGTTCATTGTTAGCGATTCACGATGTTTGTTTGTCTTCCAGGTTGAGACTAGGACGAACAAACCAAAGTCTTCAGCAGATCGTGGTCTTCCTGTTGATTTGTCGATTGTTACTTTGGAGGTAAGCATATTGCAGTGAAACCTGTCTATAACGGTAATCTCTGGGCCTGAGAAAAATGACCTTTATAGACAGGTGGTCTTTCTGTCCAGGTTGATTTCTATAGAAAGTGTCATTTTGGCGTTATGAAGAGTGGCCTTTATACACAGGTGGCTGCTCTATAAAGGTGGCCGCTAATACAGGTTTTATTGTATCCGCATATTTTCTTGCCATATTATTGTATGTCTTTTTGAAGGCGTTGATGAATCTTCTGTTGTCTGTTGCAGGGAACGGGAGCATGTTAGTATTCCTTGGAATCCTTGGCACTGCAGATGAATCTAAGATCTCTTATAACCCTTACACACATGCATAGTATATGCTACTCTAGGTTCTATCCAACTCATGAAGATATAGCTTGTGATAGCCTCCGATGAAGTTGGGTTGTCTGTTCAGTTTTTCCATTTCATACATGAATGTATGTAAATCATTGTGAAGCAAGGGAGATGTTACCCAATTTCAAAACTAGCGATTGCATCATCAGCAATAGACATCGCTGTCAGTAGCATACTTAAATGTTGAGCTCAAGCCAATGACCTTCTAAAAGATTGCCAAGTTTCACTGTAGAATGTATAGATTACAGTGAAACGTGTCTACAACTATCACCTCTGAGACCTGAGAGATATGACCTTTATGGACAGGTGGCCTTCTGTCTAGGTTGATTTCTATAGACAGTATCATTTTAGGTTTAGAAAGAGTGACCTTTATACACAGGTGGTTGCTCTATAGAGGTGGCCGCTAATATAGTTTGACTGTATAGGTCTATCATATGCCAGATTGTGTGTTTTCTTCACCTTGTTAAACAGTCTCTTCTAAAATAGGGGCTCTGCCTGTCCATTATTGGACAATTGAGATCATTGGCGATTTGATTACTTGTTAATCACTTTGCAATTAAACGTTGAATGCGACTTCTGTCCAAAGTTGTGGACAATTTTGCAGAAACATTGTAGTAGCATTTCGATGGTAGCGATAATTATCAGCAGGGGTCTTGGTTTCAGTGTTCAAGAATCAAGATGTGAGAGACCAAGATTATCTGATGCATTTCTTGATCTTTCTTCTCTCAGCACAAATGAGATATCGAGGCGGAAAGAAACGAAAGAAGAACAAGTCTAAACTTCCTTATCGCCCGCCCATAAAGAAAAGAGAAAAGTCGAATGAAATATGCCAATATTATAAGAATCGGTCTTGCAAGAAGGTAAGTCAGTCTACTGTGTATTATCCCAATCTTATTGATCTAATTTGAATGTCTTGCTTGAAAATTACGATTTGGCAATAACTGACACGCAGCTCCGTTATTGCAATCTTTTGCAGTGTATTCTTGAAACACTGAGAAAAGTGAAAATCTGAATTTTGTAGCTCATATTTGACATTTGCATGGTGCGAGCGCATCATTTTAGCTGCCGTTAGCTCTCTCCTTTTGGTCTCATGCTCTCAATAGCATATGAAGACTATCGTCTGGAGCAGTTCAATAATTTACATAAACACTCATTATGTGAAAGCCATCTATTTATTGATTTATTGTAGAAGCTTGTCTCTGCTGTTGTGTTTCTGTATTTGTAATGTATAATCATTATAGTGGATCATAATAATCTTCTACTAATACATTCTGATTATTATAATTATATAACTTAATTATGTTAATTTATCTCTCATCATGTTATAATTTATTGTCAATTTTGTGCATTAAGTAACATTAAAAATTTGTTATGTCATTTTGGTTCTGCTCATTGTGATTGAGAATAATTTGTTACTGATGACTTAATTATGTTAAAATATTCCGTCTCAATATTACAATATTGATTTCTTAGCATTAATCTCTTATGCTGATAAAAATTCATTATCTGATTCTGTCAATATTTGTTGTGATAATAATGATTGAGGCTTTCAATCTAGTCTCCCTGTGCTTGTAAATGGTATATAACTGCTGTCGCTTGTAACTCTCGTTCTCTCTTGTCGTATTCGCTGTTTCGCCTAGGCATAGAGCTCTGGGTACAATGGACATATGAATCCCTTCGTCATCTCTCCCTGTCTACAAACCAGAGTGTGGCAATACATACAACTTCATGTACTCTCTTGTCTTTTCCTTGTTGTCACCTTCAAGCGCTACACACACATATACATGATACGAATGATGAGTGCCTTGCATCAACGCAAAATGTCATTCCCATTTTGCTGTTTGCTGCCTATTGTCACTGATAGCATGCTGGCTACATCTGCTCTTTAAATTTCAGGGTGATGACTGTTTGTTCTCGCATGACTGTGAACAAAGCAAGAAGCCAGATCTGTGCAAGTTTTATGCCGTCGGAGCGTGCAATCAAGGAGCGTTGTGTGCATTCATGCATGATATCTTTTCACCAATTAACTAATTGGATATTGTTCTAATGCAAATTAATGAACGGTTTCAATGACTGTCGCATATGCACTCAAAAATGACCCATAAACACAATTATAACGTCACCTCAATATCCTCTTGGTAGGAGGCCAATTTAAGTAGGCAACTTTGGCTCGTGGTGACAAAGAGCAACCGCAAACGATTGACTAATATCGTTATAGCTTTGAATATCTGCTTCATTTCTCTTTGTTGTTGTTATTATTTTTGTTTATATTATCCTTCCACAGTCTCACTTGATATCAACGTTTTTTGTTTACAATAGTGCTGTTCATCATCATCATCATCATCATCATCATCATCATCATCGTCTTTATTTAGGAAGGCTATCCTGATAAGCTTTCGCTTGTCTCCCTCAGGGCCCTCCAAAGGCCTGTTACCAGTGGATGTGCTGATTTCATGGATATAATATAGTTTAGTACATATATTTTGATCCTATGGTTTGTGCTGTTGTAGTACACATATCTTCCACATATTTATTTTTGATGACATGAAACACTGCCATGTAATTGGCCTACCCATCAGAGGGGATTGGCGAAAATTGTCCTTTTGCTATTTACATGTAGTGACCACTAGGAAAGATGTAGTTTGAATATATCGACGGTCGTTATGATTGTGTCTGTGTTACCTAACCTTGACATCACTGTACAAGAATTCCCGTGCAAGTTTTTCCATGCATTGAGGAATTGCCGACATACTGTAGACTGTAAGTTTTCTCACAAGCCTCTCACTGAGGAAACACAAAGAATGCTGCTTGAGGTTTGTGAATGCTTCATCCATGAAATCTGTAATACTTAGTCCTTGCTGGAATTGACTAGAAAGAGTTTACCTGCACTGATTTTGGAATTTAATGTATTGTTGTCCTTAGCTTTGATAAAGGCAGTCTCCAATGATGTATAATAACTTTGCGGTGTTATAAGATAACTGAATAGAATTATTGTTATTTTTAGTTACTTTTTCTGTAGCTATTTACTTTTTATGCTAAATCGTAGAATAGTATCAATGAAGATTTTAAATGTCGGTCAACTGTGGTTCTCCTTGTCTGATGGAATTATAAGCAGAGTTGAGTTTTGCCCCAAACAGAGAAGATTGAACTGATTCTATGAGAGGAGAGAACACTTGCACCAATCGTAACATTAGATAAACTTACTCAATGTTAACTTATTCATTATTCAATGTTCGTGCAGCATTCGTGCTAACATAGCAAAAGAAAGAATAACTGAAAGATGAAGAAGATTGAATTATTATATTTGTTGCATCCTTAATTAAACGAGGATGGTAACGAGCTAACATCTAGAGCTCTGTATCTAGGACCAGGCAAGACAATGGCACTGTGAATATCATGAACGGAATAAATGTACTAAGGGTTATCAGTGAAATGTGGTTTGTTAGACACATTGTAGAAGACCGGACAAACGAAGTTGTTGACACAACGAGGTACAGATGGGAGACAGGATAATTACGACATGACATGACTACATATTCTTGCAATTACTTGACTACAAAATGGCAGCGTCAAGTTGACACTCACCATGCGTCAGCCGTTACAGTCTCTTCGTATGTTTTTTCTCACTTATGGTAGGTTGCTATTAAAACAAACTGAACTGTTTACCCTCCAAGGAATAATCTAAATTAATTAATTAATCAAGTAAGTAATCTAAATGTTCTTCCTTTTGCAGTCGCTAAGAATGCAATCAAGTCGCGAGTTAGAATTGAAGCAACAAAGTACCCCTGACAATCGATCGGAAGACCAGGCCAATTACCGCAATGTCCTCTATACAGAGACTACAGAAGAATCTACCATGGAATCCCGTCATATGCCTTCGATCCAACGATAACTTCTCCATGCTTTAGTTTTTATACAGAATATTATATATAATATTGTCGTTGTTCATACATTCTGTACTGACAATGTGAATAAAACACAAGCGTTGGATGTACAGATTGCAGCTCCTTCCGGTGGAGCTTAGATAATTTTTGAAAATAAACTGACAGAGTTAATATGTGCCTATATGTGAGTTATTTCAGCATGGTTTTGTGTGTGCCTATAGCAGTTAAGATGTGCGGTTGCCAATCAGTTGTCTACATATCATATTCGCCTTACAGTCAAACCGGTCATTTTGGGGTTTTGAAGAGTGGCCTTTATACACAGGTGGCTGCTCTATAGAGGTGGCCGTTAATACAGGTTTGACTGTAGATGACGTGTCCGAGGCCCCAAAATAGATGTTTGTTTTATGGTCACCTTGTAATAATAAACTTTTCTCTTTAAATTTTAATCAAATAGGTACACAAATAACAGCTTGTGATTGCGGTCACTTAGGTCACATGGCCACCAGTTAGTTGTCATAGCAATAATGTGTCCTAGGATTCCACCAGCATTGTGACCTGTCTGCAAGGGTCAACCTGAGGTCTCCAAGAGGAAATCTATCATGAACAAGGTCAGCTAATTGCCATTTTGAATTCTTGACATGAAAGAAAGCCGACCAAAACTATCAAACATTGAAATCAGTCTCACATAAATGGAATTTGAAATTCATCAATAACCTGACATCCTCATCTCGTCGCCTACACCTACAAAGTACCCTGAGGTGTAACCGTGTAAGTAGCGCTTCACTCGTGTCACAAAGGTATTTGAAACATTGTTTCATCAAGCTAGATTTCATCAAAATAACATAAGACCAATCACAGAAGCAAAATTGGCAATGAAACACTTTACTTTAAAAAATGGCCTATGATCTATTAGTTCTCTTTACAGAATTCAACTGAACATTCTGCCATCTGATGAATTGACATAAAGAGTTGTATTTCGTTAGACTGCTAATGAACAGTGTCTAGTCCAGGGCCTGTTGCATTTTAACATCTAAATAGCATTGCATTGAAATTCTCCCAATCCAGTTGGTATTAGCACAGCCATGTCCACAGCAGTGACGTTTGAGTGACATGAGCTCATTCACATTTAACGTGCTCGCATTCCAGCATGTGGATTGATATTCAGAAGATCACTCCCATGATCAACCGTGTAAAACAATTAATCTTGATGCCATAGGCATCCGATACTAAGGGGGTGGCATCGGTATAGCCGCACTGTTCGGCATTGGTGAATTGTCTTTCGATTGCTCTTTTGAAATTGAATCATAACTAGGAGGTGGAGGCATAGCAAATGGAGTGCTTGATGTCCCGTTGGCAGTGCCGTTGCTCTTGCCCTCGGTCGACTCCTTGGCCGGTGAGCTGTACCCTTTCGGTTCCTCCGTGATGACACTGCTCTTGTCATCGTCACTTTGATCTGCACTCTTGGAGAGGTCGTCTAAATCACCATCCTCTTCTTCCGTCACAACGTGCTTCATTTTGCCACAACAGAAATTACAGCAGAAACAGCAACAACAACAGCAGAAGTAGCATCCCGTAAGAATACCACAGACGACAAGGAGGCCCTTGCACCAACCGCTGCTCAGCAGGAAGTAGGTCTTGACATTCTGTGGGAAAACCAAGGCAGATAATTAACATACTGCAAGCAAATCAACCATCGCATTTCACGGCATAATCAGTGATTATGGTAGAAAGAAATTGAAAGATAAATGTCCGTCAATCAAACGTCAACACACCTCCTCTCCAAATTGCTCAGCAATATACAATCCCATTGTACCATATTGATCGTATATCTCTCGTTTATTAGGATCGTTTAGAATCGTGTATGCATGGTTGATCTGTTTGAACTGCAAAAAAACAAGAATAAATCACTTACACTCATTAGACGACAGGGCTTCTATCGCATAGTTACTCCGAGATGTCAGCCATGTCGGTTCACCTACTAGAGGCAAGCTTAGGAACAGGGGGTTCTTAAGATGATGCAGCCGATAATGTACACAGCAGTGTATTGAACCTTAAACAATCAGCACAGCAGCCTTGCAATCCATTACGCCGTCAGCGGAAGCATTGGTCAAGGAGAAACGGCTGACATTTGTCGGTCATGTCATCCGTGCACAAGAAAGAACGAAAAAGCCTCTGAACGATGTCATGTGTTGGCAGTCAACTGTGCTAAGTGTCGCGGCTTCGCTCAGACAGTCATATATTTTAATATTTTGTGTCAAACTTTTAATGGTAGTAATTTTTCTGTGAATAATCGTAAAGTTTCGAGTCATTTGTGACAATGTTTTGCAAGAGGAGGACAGGACTATCCCCGTGACCGTAACGGTATTGCATTAAATGATGATGATGACCCCTGAATCCATGGGTTGCCTTACCCGCTCTGTGGCTTCAGGGTCATTTGGGTTCTTGTCGGGGTGATGTTTCAGCGCCATCTGCAATGACATATAAGATGCATTCTCAAGTATCGCACTTCATTAGTGCTGCATAGCACAGACTCATGAAGCTGTCACCATGAAGCTTAACGTTTTCACGTCACCGTGACAACAATGCAGACAACGTGTGACTCAGCAAAGAGCCAATAAAACAACTTACAGAGAACATCAGCTTCAGAGATCAACTATTATCAATAGACTGTATGTAAATACCTTTCGATAGGCCTTCTTGAGCTGTTCCGGAGTGGCATTTTGCTCGACACCAAGGACACAGTACAAGGACTCGCCTTCCTTCCTGATAAATGCAAAACACATAACATCTTCATCACACCAAACATTGCTGTGAACGTCAATTCACTCTGCCAGCTACATGGGCTTTACTTTAGGAAATCTCATTATCAGTGCTGCAAGCAGGGCCACTTTAGTTCCTCAGTCTGAGTAGGCCCTTCTCAATATGTAAGCTTCTAATATTAATTTACACTGTGTATAGTATCTGGATTGTGTAAAATGAAATCACCTCCAGAGTACCAGTGAATTGCCACATCTTAGTTTGCTGGGTGTGAGCAAATTGATTTCTGGCATGTCAAGTAACAGACATTGTAACAGTCATAAATTTCATAGTATTATTTTAATCATCAAAGATGTGCCCCGTTTGGAACAGTGCTTTAGGCCTCTTGACTTTTTAAGACGGCTCAGCTTGCAAGCACTTTTCACAAATGCGACATCGCATGTAAGGAACGTTTGAATTGCTGATGGTGCATCTGTGAGTGAACTACTATATGCAGCATGCAGCTTTTGCGGAAGTGTTACAGTAAGGAGCATTTCGAATCTACCCCGTGTTCAGAACAATGAATGTCTGTTCCATAATGTGAAAGAAGCAATTCTCAATCCTTTCCTATATTTAATGAATCAATATCATACATCGCTTGTCAGGAAGCATATGGATCAATGTTAGCCTATTGTTCTTTCTGCTCTAAATGTTACAGTGCCCTCTCATCAAATTCGAAATTCCAGATGTGGGTAACGCTTAACGTAAGTAACGCAACCTCTCGGTCAAGCTGATGTGTTTGAACATATTTGGGAATATCACAGCCCACATGCCATCCTGTACTAATACAAGTATTGCGTTTGGTGATGCAAGTCTACGTATAGATTCCGCTACAAGATCTGCCCTAATTGTTGTGTTCTATTGTTCTACATATGAATGATTGGCAGAATTCTTTCAATATAGAAAATGATATTTCTTCTTGGCAAATATGTAAACGTTTCACAATTGATGCATCGATTGCATTTTGAATAAACTATGATGACGACAATAGGTCGAAAATGAGCAAAGAGGAAATCAGAAGACCGAAAACCGGCAAAATAGTATATAAGTATATTATACTGTACTATTGATAAAACCAAAATAATGGTAATCATTGGCAAGGGATGACCTTGACTCAACGGAGCTCATCCAGAAGGACGCCATAATGTTACAAGATTAACTTTCAAATCTACACCAGATTTGATTTCCAATAATGTTAAAGATGAATCATTAAGATTCTGTCTATAGCGCAAACATGTTCTTGAATTCTTAAATCTACATTGCTGCAAAATTGAAGAGAGCAGACACACAACCGACGAAGCGGAAGAAATACTGCAGAGCTCGTTATTTGTGAGCTGGAAGGTCAAAGTTGAAGATGAAGTTTCGAAAGCAGAGAAAAGGCTCATGTGACATGATTTCGAAACAAGAAATGACTGATGGAAGTAACGAGGCAACCTGTTGGGTTTTTTAATCGATTAAGGCGTACAGGGCAGGCATTGTTGATAGACGTCCTTCGCTGCGGTTAAAATTGGGCTCGGAAGAAGCAAACACGAAATAAGCTCATCGTTCCGTTGAGAATGAGAAATACAACAAGAACAGAGATTCTCTCAGCCTAACACACATTTTAGATCTTTTTGGAGTCGGTCTCTAATACAAAAGCAAATCTACACATCTTCTTGATGAAGCAAACTTGACGGATAAGACAAACAAAGACAAAAGCAATAAAACAATATTCTTGTTTTGAATGCATCGTTTGCTCGCAACGCCCAGAATAAACCAGTCTATGATAGCAGAATGGAAAGGATAAACAGAACAAACGAATCAAAGGGTGCTAGGTTGAGCAGATTTGGAAATTTCACAACTGCAACCGGCGAGACTGCAGGAGTAACTCTTCATACAAACGCATGGGAGAGAAAATCCTCCTTCTTACCGGTCGTGATCCGTCCCTTTGGCCATAACCAGCTCATTTGCTAGCTGTCTAACTTGACTTTAGATTGAAGACTTCACTCGAGACATTAGAGTTGTACAAACTGCAACTCCGATGGTAATAATTCGTGTAACAATGTCTTTCCTTTCAAGTCACACGGTGCGAATCGAATGGCGAAAGCCGCGAAACTGCCATGAGATCACAGAGTGAGCCCCAGGCTCCACTTTCCCTGTCCCCGGCCCCCTTATAAGCCCCATGACGTCATTGTGTTCAGTGGGTCTCTTACAGTACAGTTTGCATTCAGTGTAAATATTGTCGATAGATATTTAACACAAACAATAATTTATAATTTCAGTAAATATTACTTGACAAGTAAAATGGGAATTTTGCCAAATTGACGAAGAAAACTACGAAAAAAGTTTGTATTTAAATTATACTTCATAAAAGTGGTTTAAAACATCTACAGTAATTTTAAAAGTTACAAAGTTTGCTGCAGCAAATTTTGAAGTCAAATGTTTCGAGCTCTTATTGCATCGTGTGGCTGCTTCTTCAACGCTGAGTGATTTTTAACATCAATGAACTCTGTGGAAGTCCGAATTACGCATAACGACTGCGGTTGGAAAGTTGCTATGAAGAAGAATAGCCGTGTAAACATATGTAAAGCTATACTATAAGGTAAAAGGATAAATGTAGCCTCGAAAGATTTAGACTGCAGGCTGCCTAGGCTTTCGTTTTTGTGAATTCTGCGCTTGGTTGAGAATCAACAAAGAAAACAAAGCAAGAACACAATCAATAGCAGGATGAAGGATGTTTCCCTACACGAGAGACCGGCGCCACTCTCAAACGTCAACTATTTTGATAATTTAATATCAAGACGACCTTTGACGCTTGAAATTAATGGAAACATCAATTCTAAACGTCCCCTTTTCATGATATCGAGCATTTAAAATCAACATGATGTTTTCACAGTCAAAGCCAGGTTGTACTCGTCGAATTGTAAAGGGATGACTTTCGCTTTCGAAAACAAGACGAACATTTCTCATGAAACATTGCTATCATGTAACACGCGATTCGCAGAGAAGAGGAACTGTAAAACTATTCGCATGTATAACCTATCTGCACCTGCACTATGCAATCCTTTTAGCGAAAAATGGACGCGAAAATATGCCAAGTAACATTTTCGACTGTTTTTCAACTCGATGTTTGGCTCTCAATAATTTTCATCGGAGGTTTTTATGAATATTCAAACAAATCAAAGCCAGAACATATTCTATTTTGCACTGCAATTGAAGAGCTGAGAAAAAGAAACCCAGAGATATGACGCTACATCAAAGTGAATATTAGAGCATTACGTTGGCTGCCGTCAAAATCGTAAAACCCGACAGATAATATTCTCAAATTTACTCACTTTGCGTCTTCTGTAGGCATTTTGTGATATTTATGTGACATCCTCTTGGCCGCAAGAAGTCAAGAACGCTCCGAAACGGGGCATAACACTGAACGACGTCAAATCAGCCAGCAAACCATCACCCAAGGAGCCACTTCGAAGAGCTTGCGACGCGGGATGACACGAAATGGGTTTGAGAAGGCAGCGAGCGTGTCCCGTCGCGGCAAAGCGGAACGAAGAAGCTCAAACGCGTCGACAAAAGTAGGCAGGAAAAATCAACTGCAGGGTGTAACCATGACAATCAATGAAAAGGAACAAGCTTCTCGTTATTCCACTGGAAATTAGACGGAATTTTGTTTTGCTGGCATTGACATAAGAATCACCTGCGGCCGGCTGAGGATGTCGACCTTGTGTCGCGTAAATGATTTGCAAGTCAAATGAGTTAGTTGCTTGTGGTTACACCAGATGGCAGACTGCGTCGAAGGGAGGACTAGGAACAAGTGGGCAGGACCTATACGGCTTATACAGTAACACCACTCAACCTCACGTGACCATTTCTAGCATGGCTTGATAAATACTTACTGTTTAAAGCAGCGTTCGACCAATTCAGTTTGCGCTTTAGGCAATATTTTCAGAATCTCCGCCGGAATAGTTGTCGGAAAGCAACGATATTTTTCTGCTGTTGCTCGAGCTGAAAATTGTTTCCCTTTTGCCACATGAAATATGCATCTAATCCAATAAAATTAGTCTGACTTTCCTCTGTTCAATATTTAATAGAATTCGACTGCTACTTTTAAGATCTACTTTTCTCCACAAATACTGATGCGCTGTATAATATACTGTATATTTCAACAACCGCTAAAACTTGTCCGGATTAGAATTAATCCGTTTACTGTTGCCTTCAACTTTACTTGTCTCAAAGTTAAAGGTAGCGCAATGTGTCATTTTTTCTCAAATATTCTTCTTGTTACTTAGTATTTTAAGCAACGCATCTGATCTAATCCTACAGGTAGAAATTCTTTATAATTTTTCATGTATCTTTTACTGATATTTTAGCTGGGTTAGTTGAACTTGAAACCTGCGAAGAGTTGTGAAGTAGCTAGTTTCGAGTCAATTATTGAGAAGTAGCTAATTACGGAACCAGCAGAATTAATTACTAACTAATTATAACAGAATATATAAAATATATCTAAAAGGAACTAAATTTAAGAATATGCTACGTGATATAATTAATTAATTAATTAATACAATGAAGCGTATCTACAATTATTTACAAATTACTCAGCTTGGCATGTCCCCCGGACACTTGCACAATTCCCTCTAATTATGGCTAGAGAAATTCTCTGAAATACTAATTATAATAGTCCTGATTTTAGTCTGCTGTTGACATCCATGTAGTAGTAATACTTTATTATAGCTTTCCGGATTTCTTATGTCTGTCGATCCGAGTTTAGCACTCAGTTTCAAGGAATAATGATTTCCTGGTTTCCCCTTCTTTTCTGTTTTTCCATCTTTGCTATATATCTGAGCTGGAGACTTCCTTCCCGCTAGTTGAAAATGCACCCGAATACGATTAATCAAACTAGTTCGTAAAATGCCTTAGAACAGGACGACTGTGGCATACAATGCCTCAACTTCGAGCTAACAGAAACCATGATTCTGGATAGATCGAGGACGATGGATGAACAATGATCCTTCATGGTATAGTGTATTGAATAATAATAACGGGTACGTAGCTAACCCTCTTTGGCATACAGCATGCCGCTGATATGTAATTCAATAAAGTTTAATAGAGTCTTGTGTGGTAGCCAAATAAATCATCACCTCATCAAAAGAAATTCATTTTATTGAAAAATTCAGCCTATGTTCAGATTGATTAGTTGTCTAATCATACATGTTAGAACTATTCAGGGATATCCTTTCCTTCATCACATCAGCTTTTACTTCGTTCCATATTCTCCCCTATTAGAGGGGGAGGTGGTCCCCTAGTGAGGGAAGAAGAACGTCCTCTGGCATTGTTTGTTCAGCTTTTGATTACTTTGGTACGCCCTTTGGACGGCTGTCCGTCATACAACGAGAATGATATTTACAAATCATGCATTCCATCTGCTTTTCAAATCGTACGATTATTTAATTCTAATGTTTAAATGTCATTATCACTTTAATCAGTAGGGCAAAAGAGTGTAGCTTTCTGAAGCAGTTCTATTTCTCGCAGGACTTCTAACGTGGTGCTCTGGGAGCCTGTTATTGATAAGCGCTCTTTGAAGATCTTTTCGAAGCCCTAAAATGAAAACATAAAGGCAGGATTGATAATCATCGACAGCTAAGGTACACGAGCAATGTTGTTACAGTGGCCACCTGTCTTAAGAGACCACCTGTCTTAAGAGAAAATCTGTCACACACACCATCTGTCGTTGCAAATTACTTACGCTTTAATTTGTCTCCTTGTTGCATGTTGGAATGTATTACAGAGATTTGATGAAGAAATCTCATAAACGCTAAATTACAGTAGATTAATTTAAAGCTTTACCTGTTTCCATTAACTGTTCCGTCTAAACCTGATGGAAATTTCGTTCTAAAAGGACATTTCGCAGGAGTCTTCTGCAAACGTTTCACGCGTCCAAACCATGTCAACGATTTCAACAATTAATTGAGACATACTATAGGGATAAGGTCAAAGTAGAATCGATGTGTATGCTTATAGCAAGAACAAACTTATCCAAATTAACTAATTTTAACCTGGTTTCGGAAAATATATTCAATTATTCGAAAGAGTGAAATAATCCGCTTACGATAGAATTCAAATATAGTGGATTGGCTATCCGATTTCTTATGTTCAACTTACAGTGGAGACTCTTCGTATTCTTTGCAAGAGTTCTAGTGCTTCTGCAGCTGTCGAATCCGAATATGCCGACGATTCAAATAAGGCGTCAAATGCATGGAATAAATTCTCTAGAAATCGGAACACGCCGAATCCTCCCATATCTTGGATTCGTAAATCCATCGATGAGAGCCAACCTTGAACACCGGCGCCATCTTGCCAATCCATTTCATGTTGGCATTTGTTAGCCCAAGTATCAACCCCTGAAGTTAAAAACATACGATTAAAATTAAAAAAGAATGCTAACATAATTACAATTAAAATAATATTACATGGTTTTATTGCAATATAGATCATACAGTAAGAAGGCTAAATAAGCCTTCGAGAGACAAAGTACTGAACAAAATTAGTTAAAATATTAAACTGCATTCCCAAACTGATGAAATTATAATTCCTTTACGTTCAGTGATGATATCATTCAGCTCTAAAGAGAGTGTCTATCTACCTTATGCAACCGTTTGTCTCATGAGGCCACCTGTCTTATGCGACCACCTATCTTAAGCGGCCATCTTCTTCTGCATCGCATGGCCAAATCAAACATTTAGTCTTAAACTACAATCACTGTAATTTTTATTAATATACATTATTTCAATTTTAAATTCTCACGTTTTATATAAGAGAATCGACATGCAATAGCCTAATTAAATTCAGGACATAATAAACTGTACCACAATATAAATAATAATTCGAATGCAGATATACAATGTATAATTATTATACTACATGCATGGCTTAAAATCACCATCTCAGCCAGTAGACAGCATTTTCTGTATTCGATGGTTTCTACAACGGCGTCATCAACGCCTCGAGCACATGCACCCATTCACGTCACTACGAGAGCCCAACCTCCTACCTCGCTTGATGAATAAAATATCTAGCACTATTGGGCTTACCTTGGTGAACGACCTCCAAGGTTCGTTGAATCTCTGGCAGTGTGTCCCATTTAAGCTGCACACGATCGGCTAAAGAGAGCCAAAAGAAACGCATAGAGGGTACTTGCAAAATACCACAGCAACATCTAGCAATGTAAACGGTTGGCAGAACACCACTCGTAAGGGTCTACGCTATACTCTAGTAACCCATAAAGCACCACTCATAATACGAATGTTTACATATCCACTTGTCCATTGGCACTCTGAGAACTTGGAATGGAACGGTCGTCACGCAAACATAGGAGCTACATCGCGCATTGAATTTTTTTCTAAATGTACAGTACTATAATTCCTTGTGAAAAGAAGGGTAAACCCCAACTCTAATCTCCCTCCGCCAGAACACGACTTTATCTTATGAGGGGGACAGTAAAACGACTTGTATTTAAACATCTTAAGAGGCAATGTGTCTGTGGGGGTTCTTTTAGATGAAGCAAAGCACAACGATGTGGTTAGCCTTTCCATTATTGATTTCTTCGCTATATAAAACGGAATTCCTTGCAGCAACGCGACATTTTGAAAACGAAAATCCCCAAATTACTACTTCACCGCTTTGGCCAATCGTGTTCTTCAAAAGGACCTTTCAAACGCAACTAACACAAGTTCTAATCAGTGTTAAATCAATGACTCACCTTCCGTTGAAAGGAACTCTCCAGTCGAGTGCACCTTCTTCATAACTTTGCTTCGCTCTTTTTGGAATTTTCTGCTCGTTTTCAGATATTCCTTCCCAAGATGAACTAGCGTATCTCCAATGTCCTTGCAGATATTTGTTAATTGATGGAAAATGTGGCATCTTCCAACTTTGTTTTCTAGAATTTAAAGGATAAATATGAACCTTGTTGCTGTACAAGTGAATTACGTCCACGTATAATTACCTGACATATATAACTTATATTCAATATAAATTTTTACTTTGTTATTCCTTCATTCTATCTCTTATATGCTATTAATATACCCTTTGTCAATAAAGGAACGGAAATGTACAAGAAAACATATCTACAATTTATTAATTTACGGTGCTTCTATTGTATTTTGCATTGGTAAAATTACACATGGAAATCTTACAAAACTACACTTCTTTTTGGTCGTTTGCTTACTTCAGTATGAATCTTTAAACTTTAACGTTTATACTGTACGTCTAATGAGCGGATATTTCGCCTCCTTTGCATACGACCTTGTCGGTCTCACCTGGGATCTTCCATCGTTTATTGATCATCTTATCCATTATTTGTTCGTTTTGCGGCTCCATCGGTATCTTCGATCTAGTTGAGATCATACTTCGATCCGTTTTAATATCCCAGAACGGATTAGCGAACAGCGATCGCTGGTAAAACCGCCTGGTG